>JAVGVS010000030.1:3058775-3155167 GCA_032718565.1 Distichodus sexfasciatus | reverse complement strand
TATATATATATATATATCTATCGGCCTCCTTGAAAAGTAATAATCGTAATCGGTACCGGTGATGAAAAACCCCATATCGGTTGACCCCCAGTGTGGCAGAGGTTCATCAAAGTTCAAGTTCTGAAGAATGATTTGTGGAAAAACTCTGTATAGAATGAGGGCTGAACTTTCAGGACTGACTGAATCCATCCGGTTCCTCAAAGGCCTCGTTTTCCCACACATAATTCGAGCGCCGAATGTGTTCCTGTCTGTCCTAAAACACTGATTTGGAGAGCGGCGACGCCAGACACCGCGTCCAAGCGATTTAAACCGTGACCACGTAATCAAACTCAGAGAGGGTACATTTCACGGAGAAGCCAGTTGAAGGAATTGGCTCCGAAAAGATTGAGCGGGGTGGGGGTGTGGGTGGAAATGGAGAAATGTGTGTGTGTGTGTGGGGTGGGTCATGATTTTTGTTGATCTTTAATCACTTGGGGTCAAAAATCGTTCTCAAGCCTGCTGCAGTTTTGACGTGCTCAGGCGCATTAATGCGACAGCTCTGCGAGCGGGAGTTAATCTGGACTAATGCACTCTGTTAACACCCATCTGTGTGCTGGAAAGCTGGCTCTGATCGGCCCTCGCGTCCCTCGCGTCCCTCGGGCCCCCGACTGCCTTCTCTGTTTAAGTGAGGGGGCGGGAGGCACGCAAGCCTTTGAGGAGTGTGTTTGTATCCCCTCCCTCCTTTCCTAATGCAAATTAGAACGAGACGCTCATTTAACAACTTGGTCTTCCAAACGTGAAAGTGAGTGATTGACATTGTGAACCTAAAAGAGACGCTGTGAGGAGATGCTTTTGTGCCATTATTCACCTCAAATCCAATTTGGACATTAATGTGTCATCACTGGGGCTGGCCGATATCACCTCAAATTAGTGCTGAGCGATAAAACAATCTCGATATTTTAACGAGAAAAATGTGATGACGATAACGATGATAAACGTAAGCTATAAAATTCGATCACACTTGTTTGTCCACTATGGGACAGCGCCTTGAGATAGACAGTATCTTTGGCCAATCACGTAGCTTGGCATAATGCCAGCACAACAGCCAATCGCGGCCAATGATGCAAATTTGCCCATAGCACGCGAAGAAGTCATGTGGTAAACATTAGCGTGTGCCGAGATACACTTAACATTCAGAGCGCTTATTACGCGGCCCTAAGAAAAGATGTCAGACAACCAGGACGCCGTGGTGAGTGAAGAAGTGGATGAAAATGCAGGGTTTCCCGCAGCGCTTTACAGTTACGCGGCCGCTTTGACAACAAGTGCGTCCCGCCTTAACCACGTCCGCCTGGGAAAAAAATAATAAAACACGAACGTGAAAGTACCCGATGAGGCTTTTCGCAACTTAGCAAAAACAAGCACCGAGAAAGCGCTCTGGAAGTGAGGTGTTGACGGCTCTCTTTTGCCGTTCTTTGGCAGCGGTTATTTTTAAAACAAATCCTATGAATGCTGAGCGCCTTAAGCGGAAAAAAAGGTTTTTTTTTGCCGCAGTGCTCAGAGCACTTTAAGTAGAAATTTGTTGAAAATTATTTGTTTAATATTGTTTGATTATTTTAACTTGTTCATTCAGTCTGTATAAGAATTAAAAAAAAACCACAGCAATATGACAATATATTGTGATAATTATCGAAATCGATCAATATGCCAAAAAATATTGTGATAATGTTTTTGTTCATATCACCCAGCTCTACCTCAAATCAATATCACGATTAATTGGAACATGTTACCTCAATTATGATTAATTAAGTAATTATTTGTTGTTGTGAACACAGCACAGCACCACAAACAAATGTGACCTGTGCATTTGACCCATTTGTGAAGGAGCAGTTTTTGGCAGCACCTGAGGAGCGCTGTTTGGGACGGTACTTTGGCTCACGACTACCTCAGTGGTACCTTTACCGGTCCGTGACTTGAACTGGTGACCTTCGGATCACAGGGCCAACCGTTACACTACCAACTGCCCCGCAAAAGAATTAATTCAAATGAGAGGCGTGATCATTACACAAAACAACAAGTACACCAAAAAGGTACTTAATTACAGTAAGGTGAGTAGTTGTAATTCGTTAACGGCGTGTCTGTTTGCTCGCGTCGTTAAACTAGTCTCTGATCACGGTTCTCCCTCTTCGTCAGGTGTTTCACAGTCTGCGTCAATCTGTCAATTTCAGTTTCGTTTGAAGTACAGCAGCACATCAGCGCTCGATTGCAACAGCAAATCCACGGTTATGGCCCCGGCGTGTGGAAACGGGAGCACAAATAAGCGGCTGCGACTTTGAATATACACTGATGTCAACTTCCATCAAAAACGGAAACTCGAACTGTGCAGGCTTCTACATCTGTTCTCCTGCTAATTTTTGAATTTGGAAAAGCAATAATTCAAAGTGAGATCAAACTACACACAATGCACAAAAAATTAGGGTTGTACGATTTACAGAATTATATAAAAATCACATATCTTGTATATCTGTTAGGGCTGATTTTGCAAATGTTTTGGAAACCGGTGATCAGATCAGTAACCATGGTAGATCCATGATCGGAAAGTCGCAGGTTCAAGCACATATAAAAACATCAAAACAAAATAATCATTCATTAATTGTAATCAATAACCATAATCAAGTTCAATTAATCATGATATTGATATGTGATCATACCGCTCAGCCCTACATGCATGTCTAGCTATTCCAATAATATAACCCAATAAATAAAGGGGAAGAAGAATGCTCAAAAATGCTGGAGATGTAAAAGGTGGAGGTGCTGAGTGGCGTTTAGGGGACGTGGTGTTTCCTCCTCTTCCTCCTCCTCCGTGCTCTTCATCATGAAAGATTTAGAGCTCAGTTAAGCTTCTTGTACAGGACCTATTTCTGTTTGCTGCAGTTGAATTATTTACATGCGATAAAAAATGAATTTAAAAATGTTTGGCCGTACGCTTTGAAGCCATGCGCTCGGGCCGTTCCATGTCTGCAGAAGTTATTAAGCAGAAGTTAATATTTTTTCTTTTCACACATCTTGTTTTTCATGGGGGTTTTCAGAAGCGTGAAAAGAAATCAAGACTTCAGTAGTCTTCTGTCGGTTGATCGGTCGGTCGGAACGTTTTATTTTTCAGTCTACAAATTGTTAACATTAGATTACTAATTCAGTTTTTCCTGATTTTAAAATTTCCATTTTTGTTACTTAGTGTTTCTGCCATAAATATCTTTTGTGTTAGTGATAAGCAAGATTTATGTTGGTTTGTTTGCTTTTAGCTTGTGTTTATAGAGCTAATGACACTGAATACTGATTATATTGGTCATTTGCCTTTAGTCAGAAGTTAAAATGTTGGTTAATTAAGTGAGTTAGTTGTCATTGTGAACACAGCACAACGTGAATCGCAACCAAATGTTAGCTCTGCATCCTCTGCATTCATTCATTTATTGTCCATACCTCTTAATCCCAACTGGGCTCGCAGGGGGACCGGAGACTATCCCAGGAACTACGGGTGCAAGGCGGCAACCAACCGCGTGCAGGCACACACACTCACACAATCACACTCACATTTTACACCTTACGGGGCCAATTTAGAGTCAATTCAGAGGAAACCCAACGCAAACACGGGGAGAGCATGCAAACTCCACACAGAAAGGACCAGGGATCGAACCCAGGACCTTCTTGCTGTTCTTTAAATAATCGTCATGGCTGGAGATTAGTTCAGTTAGAGCTTCTGAATTTCATTTTTGATTAACTTTCAATTAATCGCCCAGCTCTACCGCTTTATACTTTGAAACCAGTAACCGGCCCCTGCCTGTTTACTTCAAAAAGATCCCCAGCTTCCTCCAGGCTTAGTAGATAACTGTAAAGCCTCGGTCACTCCCATGTCATTGTGACCGCTGGTCCACCCGCCCCTGGTCATTCACGGGTCAGTGATATATAAATTAGCTTCCAGTTCAAAGTTTAATTTAATCCAGATTTGAGCAGCTGACACGGCGTCTATGCCATGCTTTGTGCGCTTCCGTGGCCGGCTCTTCCCTCCCACCGCCGTACGACAGGAAACTCTTCTTAAGTGTCAGCTCATTAACCCCTCAGTGGTCAGAGGGCACGGGCCATGAAAGAGTTTCAACTGAACAAGGGGCAAAAGATGGGAGATAACAATGCCACAATGTCCTTTTCAGAGTGTTAGAAAACAGAGCTGCTTCTTAAAAACATGCTCCGGACCCCCAGGGTGTTGCGAGAGCTGCGGAAACGAGAGCCGACCCCTTAATGCTGACGCTGAGATGTTAAACTAAAACTGTGTCTATTTTGAAATTTAGAATCTGAAACAACCGTACTGACAAAGCAATGGACCAATAAAGGAGTTTATTAACCCTTTATTAGTGTATAAACTAGGGATGCACGATCTAAAAATTATTGGCCGATGCCGATATACAATGTTTTTCATGCTTATATCTGCCGATACAGAAAAATGAGGAAGGCGGAGTTGCGTGTGTAAAGACAAGATATTTCGCTCCCCAAAGTTCCACTGTGTGCTCAGAATTTTGGCACAAAAACAACGCTGACATTTCTAACACAGCACCAAGTACAGTGAGCATTTCCAGCGTAGTGCACAACATTTTAAGAAAAAGTCACTTAACGCCCTGTGTAGTGTACCAAGTCAAATAGGGCGTGTGTGACTCTCCATGTGCACTACCTTGTGTGTAGATAGGCATTAAGCTACAACTCCGGCTAGTTCCTGAGAGAGTTCCTTAAGCTAGTTCCTGAGATGCATACTACCACATAGAAAAGTACGATAATAGCGCCTTACCTACCATACTATAAAGTGCGGCAGTACGTGGCTCGGGACACAGCCCATGTGCGAGCTCACATTCGCTAAATGAGACAAACACACAATTTAGTTAGTCACAATTTTTCGCACATGTAGGCAGAGTTGAGTGAGATTTCGCGGGTGAATGTTCCACTACATGCTCAGAATTTTGGCACAAAACAGCGCCATACATTTTAAGACAGAAGGATGTATAAAATGCCACCTCGAATTTTGGACACACCTGGCACAAGCGCTATAATAAATGATCATAAAATACCGGCTGGGGTGTGTCAGCACTTGCCCAGGGTTGTTCCCTGCCCTGCGAATGAAGGAATAAAATATTGGGCAAATCTAAGCATCGGTCCAATGCTGATGACTTACGAAAGCAATAATTGACGAATTCCGATACGATTTCAATATCATAGCGCATCCCCAGTATAAAACACAAAGAAACACAGTAAACTGAGGTTTTGAGGACGTGTTCATGCAGCATGAAGTCCGTTTGCTGACATGCTGACATTACACTCTGGCTTCAACAACAGCTTGCTTGTGCACACTGAGATATTTCACTAAAGGTTGTGTCTATGTTGAAATGTTTTATCCGTTAATTTACGAAAACATCAGAAAAGCAGGAAAAAGAGTGTGACCTGCCAGAGCTGTATGTCACCCTGACCGGGCTCTTATCTGCTGAGATAAAAGCTCGGGAGCAATTTCGCTGCTTCAGAGGCTGATCTTTTCCAATCCTCACAGCGCCGCCACTGAATTCCCATCCAGCCCTCCCCCTAAGAGGATTGGGCCTCCGGGGAGTCAGCAGGCCGCGGCATTCCGGGAGGGGAGGAGGGGCGCAGTTACTAGCTCGGGACGGCAAAAAGGCCGAGATGAAAAGATGAAAAAGGAGAATAAAAGACTAAGATGAGGTTAGATTTGTGGGGTATGGATTACTGCTGGAGACCGAGAGAAGACGTGAGGACTACGGAAGTCGATAGATGACACCCATCAATATTATTTTAAGATCTCAAGAGAAATCTTAATATGGAGAATAATACTGCTGTGTCATCTGTCGACTTCCGTAGTCGTTCACTTGAGTTATTTATCATTTTTCCGGTTGTTAAAGCTATAAATGTCCGAGCGTTCCTCTCAAGTAATTTGTCCAGCACCCCTAGAGATCTCTGCTTGTGATGGTACGTGATCAAAGTAAAAGCCGATGTGTTCGTCCATGATGATAATAATGTGTTGCCAAGATACTAAACCTGCTGCCAGATCACAGCTGAAAATAAGTTGCGGACTCAAGAAAACAACTTTCATTTGTTGAGAGCACAAGAAAAACAACTTGTCACCTCAAGATAACGAGTAGAAAATGAGTATTGACGTCCGTCCTCTATCAGCTTCTGTTGGTCGGTTGGTACTGTAACAGTTAGGGAGTTGGCCCCATAATCGGACGACTGCCGGTTCAAGTTCCCGGACTGGTAGAGGTACCACTGAGGTACTCATGAGCAAGGTACCGTCCCCAAGAACTGCTCCCCGGGTGCTGCCCAAAATGCTGCCCACTGCTATTTAACGGATGGCTGAAATGCAGAGGTGATTAATAGATAAGGCAGAGTTTAATAATAGTGGACAGTGTTTGTGGAAAGCGAAAGTTAATTTGTTAATTTGTAAGTGATTATTTGTCATTGTGAACACAGCACAGCACACAGTGCACCACACCCACATGTGAGCTCTAAATTTGACCCGTCCAGGGAGCAGTGCTGCGAACGGTACCTTGCTCATGAGCCCCTCAGTGGTACCTTTACCAGTCCGGGACTTGAACCGACGACCCTCCCTTGAACGGGGCCAACTCCCTCACTGTTACACTAGTAACTGCCCCCCAGCTTTGTAAACTGTTCAGGACATTTCTAGGAGGTTCTAACAGGCAGGTGTATTGTGGTGTAGAGGAGGGATGTAGGCTGGAGGCAAAAGCACCAGATGGTGATCTGTGATCCCATTATACAGGACTAATCCACAACCTGTAGCTCTCACAACCACTGTCCCGTAAACAGATTTTTCATTTCTAACGCAGAGCATCGTTTTTACTTATTTCTCTGCATTTCAGAATGATAGTAATCATTTAACAAAATATGTGACCCTCCACGGCAAAACCAGTCGCTTGTCGCAAATTGACGCTGCATTCACAGCCACACGGATAGCCTACCTACGTTAGGTTAACTGAACTCGGGAGACGGAGATGGATTCCGGAGAAATATCTTCACGCTAGTCAACCAGTGGATTTACCGTAAATATTGAAGTAGAGCGGTCAAAACACAAACTTTTAACATTCTGCTGGAATTGAATTCCTCACCTCAAGAAAGTCACGTTTTTAGGATGGAAAGGGTAAGTTTTTCAGCAAAATTTATTCACAACATTACAGTATAGACCTTCCACTGTTTCAAAACACTAAAAACAAAAAATACAAAATTTTACCCCACACAACATAAACGCTCGTTTTTCTCGGAAACCTCCGTTGCGACAAGCGACTGGTTTTGCTGTTGGAGGGTCACATATTAATGAAATTTATATTTACAGCATTTCACAAACGCTGTCCTCCAGAGTGAATTCCATCTCCTAGTTTCAGGGACAGTCTCCCTGCAGCAACTTGGGGTTAAGGATTTGCTGAGGGACCCAGTGATGGTAGTGCTGGAGGTGGGATTTGAACCCCTGAACTCTTGGTCCAGAGATCCTAAATAACCTGCATCCATTAGCACCGAGTCTTGCAGGAACCAGTTCTTAGAAGTCACATTAAAAGACGTAACCACATTACTTTAGTGCTAGTTCTGTTTCTAAATTAGTGAGTGGCTACTAGGGCTGGGCAATTTTTTTGAAAATTAATCAAAACCGACATTCAGACTCCTTAATCGACATAATCTTCCCCACATTAATTATTTCAATGAATTAAAAAATCTATATCTATATAAAATTTAGGTTAAATATTTCTGTTACTACTTTCCCCAGTGTGTGTTCATATAGTGTCTGCTTAAAACATACTGTACTACACTGTGTGTTTTAAAATTGCAAATAAATGCACCAACAGCGTCATGACCGAACTGGGGATCCGCCCCAGAACCTTCTCTCTTTAACAAAACCCGGCTTTAATCAGACCCTCCAGCATTTCGTTGATGTTGTGATCGCAACTATTAACGCAAATTCAGCCAGTCCCTGCGAATTCATTACTACTGTGTAAAATTGACCAGTCATTGTCTTTTCCCGCAAAACGTTGAGCCATAAGTCAGCGAACTCACTTCCTTGTTATGTTTAGAAGACACAGAAAATGTGTGATAAAAACGCCTCACATTTACCTTCAAAAATAACTAAATGATTAGTGGTTAATAAAAATAATAGTGGTTTTGCTCCTTCATTTTAATTCATTGTTAAAGAATCATTATAAAGGAGGACAAAATCACACAAATTTTCCGCAACTTTTTCAGAAAAGCTGCCGCAAAATCAGGCATTTTATGCCGCAACAATCTCAAAGAAGGCCCACGAACTCCTGGGGGGACTGCAAAATAGTTGAACGTATTTCCAGTACAAACCTGTTTAATGAACTATGAGGGCAAAAATTTAATTAAACAACCTCAAATCATTGTAATCATTCAGTTAATTGTCATATTGTGTTAAGGTCATATCGTCCAGCCCTAGTGGCTACAGGTATACATTTTTATTTTTAGCGACACATCAAACTCCCTCGAGACACGACACGAATACTGGGGCATTAGCCCTTTAGGCAGCCGCACGGCACGACCGCGTTGGGGATTAGCGGCTAGGGAAGTCACCAGGGGTTTTGTGGCACATGCTGGAGAGATTAGCCGAATTGCCCGGGCTTCACCAAGCAAGTCAGGACATATTACACACAGAAGGCGCAGCTCTGGACACTGAGGACACTTGGTTAAGAGAAAATGCCCCTAGGCTCTCAAATTGGGCCAACAGGCTAAGAGAGCTGTGCTGAGCTGCAACGGGCTGGCTGGGAGGAAAAGGAGGACATAGGCCTCTGTCTCTCTCTGTGGATTTAATGCCAAATCACAGCCACCTCCAAACTAGAGATGCACCGATCTGATACCATTATGAGATATGAGTCCGATGCTGAATCAAACAGCTGGATGTGGCAACACTGGAACGATCTATGGGAGTGATCTATTCAATTAAATTACGTTTTCCTAGGTTTGTGCACTTGGTACAGCGTTCAAGCGGGTTTGAAACTAGCTCACGACCGTCTCCTTTTTCACCACTAAACGCAGCATTTTAAACTCAGTGCTTGGTTCTGCGTGGGCAGCAGTACTGCAGTAAAGTGGTCTTAACGTTCCACACTGGTTTGATATTGGTGCTAAACCAAGCTCCAAACTCCAACATGTTGATAGGATAGTGAGCAGAACAAGCAAGACAACACACTACAAGCCCAAAAGTTGATCAAATCCCACCATTCTACTGTTTAATGTGCTGAACTACACCAGGTCTTACTGGAGATCTCACTGTTCCTGATGCTTTTAGTGCTGCAGTGTTAGGGAGCGTCACTAAATCACACAACTGTGTTTAAACTAATCCATTATACAGAGTCTCCTCAGTCTCCTCCTCACACAGACATGTACTGATTATTAATCACACACTGATATTGGATCACTGGATCAACCCAAGCACAGATATCGATTTTGGTGGCCTAGTGGTAGGACACTCGCCTTTAGACCAAGAGGTTGTGGGTTTGAATCCGACCTCTGGCGTTACCAACATTGGCTCCCTAAGCAAGACCCTTAACCCTAAGTTGCTCTCAAGGGAACTGTCCCTGAAATTAGAAAATGTAAGTTGCTCTGGATAAGAGCGTCTGCTGTAAATGTAAATGATATCGGACGTGAAAAAGCTGGATCGGTGTATCTCTGGTTGGTCTTACTCTAAAACTCTTTTACTGGCCCATGACATTCACATATCCTCGTTGTCGGGCCGACAGATTATTTTCTGTAAAACAATACTATTGGTCAGTCTTCACGTTGGCCTGAGAGTTTTAGAAATATTTAACCAGTGAAAAGTGCTGAAAACGGCTTGTTCATGTATTTATTCATGTATCATATACTTAGAATATACATTGTTTTTTCAATTTTGCTCAGGCACCCAATGATGGTAGTGCTGGAGGTAGGATTCGACCCACAACCTCTCACCTGTTGGTAGCTGAGAATATTTTGCCATACTCTGACCGCTCCACTGGACAAAAGAGGGAATTTAGGAACTGTATTTAAACACTAAATCAAACAGGGAGTGCGGTTGCCAACATGCCCCGCTCCGCTTAACTGAAGTGTGTTCATTCACCCACAACATGTCCGGCGTTCAAAAGCAAATGAAGATAATGTGTCCAGATTTAGCGTCGTGTGGGACACAGACCAGCCCTCTCATGTGTTGGCTTCATGCTGTGTTTATCTCATTTACAGAGCGACTTTCATTCCCAAATCACAGGAAAAGTTGCCCCGAGATCAACTTGGGGTTTAGGGTCTTGATCAAGGACCCAGTGGTCGAAGTGCTTATAATATGTTCAATTATTCGGGATTAGGGATGCACGATGATATCGGAATGGTATCAGAATTGGATGATAATTACTATTTTTAGTCTGCCTGCACTCGTGAAAATTTGCCTCACGTAGTGAATGTGAGCTCACACATGGACTGTGTCCCGAGCCGCGTACTACCGCACTTAATAGTATGGTAGGTAAGGTGCTCTTATCATACTTTCTATGTGGTAGTATGCATCTCAGGAAATAGACGGTGTCGAAGCTTAACGACTCTCTACGCACTTGGTACACTACATAGAGCGGAAAGTGACATTTTCTTAAAATGTTGTGCCCTACGTTTGAAATGCTCTTCCCTCGCTCCACTCTGCTTTCACACTCGCTTGACTTGGCCATGATATACAGTACGCATGGAAAGTATCGGATATCAGTATCGGCCAGTGATTCCCTTGATATAGATTTGAGGTCATATCGCCCAGCCCTACTTTTTACAGTTTTATGTAGACACGAGCAGCTGTTAGACCGACACGTCCGCGTGTGCGTCAGGGTGAACAAACACTCGGCACGCAGGAGCTTCCTACAGCTTCTTCATGACTTACCACCTGTGTTTGGAGAGGGCTGGAGGAAATTCCAGACACGCACCGCTCTGAAAGAGCGCATTCATCCTCCCCTTTTTGGGTCTCTGGAGCACTTGGGCTAATGTGTGTTTGGGCTTCTTGTGCACATGTTTTGTGCCTGATGTATCTAATCTGCAAGGAATGGCAAGCAACTTTATAGGCTTTCATATAAGAGTCAGAATGAAGTTTGTAAAAAGATTTTTTAAATATATAATATGTGACCCTCCACGGCAAAACCAGTCGCTTGTCGCAATGGAGGTTTTCCGAGAAGAACGAGCGTTTATGTTGCCTGGGGTAAAATGTTGGATTTTTTGTTTTTAGTGTTTTGAAGCAGTGGAAGGTCTGTACTGTACTGCTGTGAATAAATTTTTGCTGAAAAACTTTTCCATCACCTTTCCATCCTAAAAACGTGACTTTCTTGAGGTGAGGAATTCAATTCCAGCAGAATGTTAAAAGTTTCTGTTTTGACCGCTTTACTTCAATATTTACGCTAAATCCACTGGTTGACTAGCGTGAAGATATTTCTCCGGAATCCATCTTTGTCTCCCGAGTTCAGTTAACCTAACGCAGGTAGGCTATCCGTGTGGCTGTGAATGCAGCGTAGGCTACCGTAAATGCAAACGTAGCCGCGACCGCACCAAGCGTCTGTGAGTGCTACGACGATAGTCAACTTCAAAGGCAGATTTCTCCGTTTCTCACTTGGCGTGACAGGAGAAACCCGACTCCTTTGAATGTTGATATCTCAGTCATATGTCGTCCCATTCATTCGTTTTGAAGGTTGATTTATGCCCTTTCATGAAAACATAATAAATCAATTTGAAAATTAGTGACAAGCGACTGGTTTTGCTGTGGAGGGTCACATATAAATATTGGAATATGGAAATAGGGTGGAGGGATGTTGTTAAAGAGTTTATGTATATGGTGCACAGAGAAAATAGTATAGCTATATAGAGCACAGAATGAGAAAAGGTCATGACTAGGGATATACTAATCCAACAATAGGAATGCACCAATCTGAGACGTGGATGTGATATCGGTCTGATAACGACTCAAATAAATGGATCGGGTAATGGTTGCAAATCTGTAAATGTGTGCACGCTCATGTGGTTCTTCATGTGAAGTGTGACTGTGGTAAAGCTGGTTTATTGTTCAACATTCACACTAATTCCTACATATTGACGTGACAATGAGCAGAACAAGCAACACAACACACTACAAGCCCAAAAGCACATCACACCATTATACTGTTTAATTTCCTCAACAACACCAGCTCTCACTCAAAATCTCTGTGTTCCTGATGCTTTTAGCGCCGCAGGATTAGGGAGCGTCACTAAATTACACCACTGTGTTTAAAGGAGTCATGTTTGAGATGTTATTTCAATAAGAAATCATTTAGCATCTACATATGGGTGTGTAATAATTACATTGTTTTAGTGGGAAAACAGGATTTAAGTCGTTTTTCCTTAAGCAGTACAGAATAATCACAGTCTCCTCCTCACAGAGAAATACACAACTTAATCATTAAAAACTGGGAACCCTAACACTGCAGCACTAAAAGCATCAGGAACAGTGAGATCTCCAGTAAGACCTGGTGTAGTTCAGCACGTTAAACAGTAGAATGGTGGGATTTGATCAACTTTTGGGCTTGTAGTGTGTTGTCTTGCTTGTTCTGCTCACTATCCTATCAACATGTTGGAGTTTGGAGCTCGGTTTAGCACCAATATCAAACCAGTGTGGAACGTTAAGACCACTTTACTGCAGTACTGCTGCCCACACAGAACCAAGCCTTGAGTTTAAAATGCAGTGGTGAAAAAGGAGACGGTCGTGAAGCAGCTTTAAACCAGCTTTACCACGGTACACACGCCGTACCAAGTACACAAACCACAATAGAATATATCACTCCTAGAGATCAGCCCAGTGTTACCCCATACCACATCCAGCTGTTTGAGTCAGTATCGGACCCATATCTTATGTTTAAATCAGATCGGTTCATCCTTAGTCATGACAGGAATGTGCCGGAGCTGGAGCATGTTCATAATCTAATCTATATCTATATCTTATTAACTAGTGTAGTTTAATTCATACTGAGCTTTATTAGTGCCTGTCTGGACCACATTCAGCTAGAAGTCCTAAAATCCCTTGAAGCCTCCACTTCAGTCCCGACTGATTATTCTCCTACGCTTATTAAAGCTACACATTTCTAAACATTCCTCTTTTGTAAGCACAGCGATTGCTGTAAACTGTCTGTGAAAAGCAGCTACTCCCAGCAGAAGGTTGCCAGGAAATTTCAGCCAAACTCTCTCCTCCTTATTTTCCTATCCAAGAAGATCTGGCAACATTTAACAGAGTTCCTCGCGAGCGTTCCTCCATGAAGGGCTGCCGTTCAATCGGCCGTCTGGCTCAGTTTCTCTGACTCAGAGCTGGGCCTGTCTGATATATCGACTGACACAATATGAACGATACTTTTCCGAGCACTGAAGTAAAAAGAATTATTGTGATATGTTATTTTAATTTCATCATGCACTGTTTGTAGTGCGTTATTACTGCAATCCTAAATGCAGTCATCACCACGACTGAAACCTCCTTCATTTGATTGCTAACGCTATTGCTTGTTGCTAAGGTAACTGTATTTGTGGACTTCAGAAAATTTTTACTAATTAAATTATTACGAGTATACACTCGGTAGGTTTGCATATGAATGTAATTTAGCTCAGTTATAAGGTACCTTTCCACCTAAATCTATTGAATAATGGTTATTTCCTAAATTTATTGTCATTTTTATTTACATTGTTTCATAGCCATACATTAATATTTATATATGCAGTGCATACTTTGTTTATGCCTATTAGTTTCTGTATATTTAGATGAAGATAATGTAATATTAGAATAATATAAATGTATGGCTTCTGTTTTAGTAAAATTGGGAAGTAAAAATATTGACACATTGTATAACGACTTTTGGTCCAAAAATATTGCGAATATATAGATTTTTGAGTCATATCACCCAGCCCTAATTAGAATTAGAATATTAGAATTAGAATAACTAAAAAGCTATGACTTCATTAAAAGTATTTAAGAAAAATATTCACACACATTGTATGTCAACTTTTGGTCCAAAAATACTGTGAATATATGAAATTTGAGTTATATTGACCAGCCCTAATTAGAGAAATAAAAATGTGTGACAAATGGGTAGTACATTTTTTTGGTCAAAATTTTTTTTTGTGGAATTGTTAAATTTTAAGCATTTGCAAGAATTTAATGTCAAAGTGAGTGATTATTTGTCATTGTGAACACACCACACCACACCGAAATGTGACCTCTGCATTTGACCCATCTGTGTAGGAGCAGTGGGCAGCTAACAAGCGCCCGGGGAGCAGTGCTTGTGGACGGTACCTTGCTCATGGGTACCTCAGTGGTAACTTTACCGGCCCTAGACTCAAACCTGCGACCTTCTGGTCACGGGGTGAACACCCTACCGTTACGCCACCAACTGCCCCATTCAAGAATTTCAAGCAACCTTATCTTTTTGTTTTTTTTCCAAAAATATTGTGTGATATCACCCAACCCTGCTCTGAGCCAACACAGGAGGGTTTTATTTATTTATTTATTTATTTCCTTTCCTTCTAAGTCACTTTAATAAGCCGAGCATCTGTTTCCTAAAACATGCAGCTCTGTGTACTTGCTGGTTTCGTGCCAGCCGTCCATTCCTCGTCCTCAGCTTTCATTTCCTGTCTTGGCCAACTCCAGCATGTGTCAGTGCAGGCTTCAGATGAAGGCAGACCTAAACTGTTGAGGCTGGCGTCCAGGTTTGGTACCGTGGCCAGATGCGTTTCGGCTCCATCTGCCTCTTGGCGTACTGTAGCCAAAGTGGAACTCAAATTATTGCTTTTATTAATGTCCATGTAGCTCCTCCCAGAAATATTGTGATATCACCATTTTTGGGTTTATATTGCCCACTCCTAGCTGATATGAATGAAATGTTTGTGTTTTTAATATTAGCTTTTACATGCAGTGTAATATGTGTTGTAAGTCACAGCAGACAGGCATTATAATAGCTGACAATTACCATAATGCATCATTCGGTGGCATGATTTATTTGTTCATTAACATGTAACGTAGCAGACGTTATGCTTGCGGGGAGTCATAAAGAGCGGAAGATATCTGGAAAATGGGATTTATTACTTTTTAAAACAATATTTTATTCTGTATTGCATTCTTTACGTGTGGTAGACGTTTCCTTCACCACTGCGTTGTCGCTCCAAAGCTGCCTCGAGGTATAAATGAAGTCTTAGCATGAAAAGCCGCTAATGAGGATTAACTTTAATGAGTTAATGAGGGACTTTACTGTTCGGATGAGGCTGTAGTCCTGCTTCATATCATAATAGCTTTCTGGAGACGTCGATGCAGTTTAACGAGAAATCAAAGTTTCTGAAACGAATTTTCATTTTATCGGTCTCTGGTGCATACTGAACCCATTTCCCCTCTTTTCTTTGACATGTTTAGGATTTGAGGCATATCAGCTTAGCGTTTAGAAAATCACATCCATATGTATTTTCCGTGTTTATCCCTGCTCAGGCCTCTTGTCGTCTCCTCGTCCTGCTCGGGGATTTCACTGTAAGCGACAAATCTTTACGTTTTTCCCTTTTTTCATTCGAAACTCGATGTGGAGGCCGAGGCCCGTTTCCCAGCGTATACCGTTTCACAGCTCACAAAGAAATCTTATCAAAAGCCGTTTAAGTAGGTCGAGCAATCCACCATCCACTTCGGAGGTTACATTAAAACCATCTTGAGCGGCGCTGCGAGCTGGGTGCTGGGAGCTCTCGCTGTGACGGTCGGCTCTGAGCGTTCCTGCTGATCAAGTATATGGACTTGAACCCAATTCCAGCTTAGTACTGAACTAATTTTAGCTTAACGGTGCGTCTTTAAGAATGATTAATTAACGATTAATCTTGAACTAATGTTAATTTGTGTATTAAATGTTCATGCACCCGGTCGCCCATAGGAGGATGGGGTCTCTGTCTGAGTCTTGGTTCCTGTCAAGGTTTCTTTCCTTGTCACGGTCGCCTCAGGCGTGCTTGTTGGGGGTTTGGGTTGGTTATATGTAAAGTGCTTTGTGATGATAGACACTATATAAATACAGTTGAATCGAGAGCATGAAGCTTAAAGTGCCCCTATTATGCTTTTTCAAATATGATCTTTCATGCAGTGTGTCATGTAGCTGTATGTGAACATAAACTATCTGCAAAGTTGTGACGCCGACAGTGCACGATAAATGAAGTTTTTGTCTATCCAAAAAAAGAGTCGGCTCACATTCGCCTAAACGAGTCGTCAGCAATTCCAATCTTTTTCTGTTACGGCCACACGTCACGAAGTAACATATTTGAATAATGTCCGCCCACGTTCTACGTCGCGAACAACTTGCCTGCCCACAAACACTTACCACTGAGAAACGTCCTGCTCCAGTCGTGCTTGCGAAACAGTTTCTTGTCGATGTGCCACTTCAACCGTTTCGTGGTCAGACTCCGGCTCGAATTGATAAGGTAAAATCGAGCCAATCTTTTCTATGTATTGACAGGTCTCCAGAGCTATCATTCAGTTATGGCAGTGGGCGTTTCGTTTTCCGACACGCGCTGTAGCGGTAGACCAATCATAAAGGACTGCCCATCTGACCAATCACAGCAGTGAGGGCTCACGGAGAGGAGGGGTTTAGACAGACTGATTCTTCCAACTGCTTCACACGAGTCGTTTTTACGAATCATTTAGAAATGGGGTAAAATTAAATCTATTTTTGGAGAAAACTAAAGTGTTTTTTGACCTTGCATACATGTAAACCTGTTTTAAGAGACTCATAAAACAATATTAGCAACCTTTAAAATGGCATAATAGGGGCACTTTAAGTAATTTAGATATACTGTAGATATGGCTTGAATGTGGGAAGCGTATTGCTATTATAGATAAAAATTTTACGTTAATTTTAATGACTGTTAAAAACATTAGTCAGTATCGGAACTCAAAAGTTGGAGTGGTGCATCACTACCCCCCGGTGCACGACTCTACACTGCTATCTGTTCCAACAGAACAATCAATAGCAGTAATTACCCTCACAACACAAAGTCAGAATTTGCCACACTGCTGCAACAAACCCGCTGCTGTAACCTGAGAGGCCTGCGTTTCCACAGTGACACAATGTACTCTCCAGGGCATTGACATAACGTTGCGTAACTCGGCAAAAATCAATGTGGCTCATTCACATCACCCGTCATGTGTTCTTTACAGGGCTCCTAACCTGGAATCAAGCTACGGCTGGGCGATATCACCTCAAATCAATATCACAATTCAGCATCTTACCTCGATTATGATTAATGACTGATTTGTTTATTTTGGGGTTTTTTGTCTTCATAGTTCACTACAAAGTTTTTACTTAAAATAAGTTCCGCAATTAAACCTGGTATAACTTTTCTAATGAAAGAGTGCACATCTTTGTGATTTTAAAATAACTGAAGGAAACACACAGATGTAGTGGCCGAATGGACGGGGCAGGTTTCACGTGATAACACACACACTAGTATGTTTTTACGGGGACACTACATCAATAGAAACAGGTGAAAGTAGTAACAGAATTCCTAATTTTAGGAAACTTACAATACTTAAAATACAAAAGGTATTATGAGAATTTTTACTCATGGACAAGACTTTTTCAATTAAGTTCTTAATGATGATTTTGATTCATTTTCAATTATTTGCCCAGCCCTAATTTTCAGAATTCTGTGCCCAAGCCTCTAAAGAGTAACCCTAGCAACAGAACAGGGAAAAACTCAGTAGTGTAACGATTAGGGAGTTGACCCTGTGATCGGAGGTGCGGCTCAAGTTCTGCACTGGTAAAGGTACTACTAAGGTACTCATGAGAAAGATACCGTTCTCAAGCACTGCTCCCCGGGCAATAACAGAGCTGCTCCTGCATGGATGGGTCAAATGCAGAGGTCATATGTGGTTGAGGTGCACTGTGTGCTGTTCTGTGGTGTGTTCACAGTGCCAAAAATAATCACTTACTTTCACTTTCAAATGTCGGCTACCGGCCTCGTTAACTAGCATTAATCGGTATCGATATCAGCCCTGAAAAAACAATATCGGTCAACCTCTACACAGGACACCACAAAAAGGCTATAAAAACTGCATAAAACGTGCTGGTATATTAGAGCTCAGCACACGGACACAAGATTTAGCATGCGCAAGTTCCACACAATTTACAGACAGTGTTCTATAATATGTTATTATGTTGTATCTGGATATGAAATTACTTTTATCAGGATATGAGATTTTGGTCACATCACACAGCCGTAGCGTGCAGCGTTGCTCAGTACAGTCCTTAGGGATCTTAGGTGGCCCAGAGTTTGTCTTCTTGCACACCAGGTTGTTGATTGCTTGGTAGATGTGTTTTGGAAGATGGAGTGGAGAGAAAAAATGTGGATTGTCTTTCTTTCCCCAGAGAAACAAGTCTAGAAATGCTGTGCGACAGGTTGGCTGAAACCGGTTCTCATGTACGGAAGTGATTTTGACAAAGTAAAAAAGGAATTTCACACATTTGGAAGTGTGACGTGTTCGTATAATAAAGTCCAGTCTGGCCAGTTGAGTGTAGGCTTGATTGCATTGGCGTTTGGGGAAATACTTTTACATTGCGTTATTATTTGTGGCAGAGCTGGAGCCGGACATTTGGCTGGATGTCTTTTCGTACTGCGTGTTTTCTCTGTGCTTTATGAGAAACTGAAGCACATCAAATGGCTGAACGGCGTGTAGATTTAGCAGCGACTGCAAAATAAGTGCTCATAATGGAGACGCTTAATGCCTGATTGTCTGTCTTCCATCTGCCTCCAGGACGGGAGTGTACTGCTGACTCGCTCCTGCTTTCACAGCGGGAGATTGTCTGATGATTCGACGCAGCTTCATGTTATACTCTTACTAGTCGTCAAGGGCGATAATTTAATCTACAGCCTTGAAGCTGGATCTCTAGTAAAGAGGAAGTTGGAGTCTGTGGTGGGTTTGTGTTGCATTTAACGTTTTAAATTAGGAATGCACGATATGGAAATTATCAGCTGATGCCGGTGCCGATACCAGCGCCAATAAATGAGGAATGAGGAAGGGAGAGTTTAGCGCTGAAAGACAAGATATTTTGCTTGGCAAAGTTCCACTGCGCGCTCAGCACCAAGTCAAGCGAGCGAGAGAACAGAGTGGAGCAAGGGCAGAACATTTTCTGTGTAGTGCACAACATTTTATGGTTAAAGTCACTTCCCGCCCTATGTAGTGTACCAAGTCAAACAGGACGCGTTGACACTTCATGTGCACTACCTACTCCCCCAGTTATTTTCTGAGATGCGTACTACCACATAGAAAAGTATGATAAGAGCACCTTACCTACCATACTATTAAATGCAGTAGAACGCGGCTCGGGACACGGCCCATGTGTGAGCTTACATTTGCTAAGTAAGATAAACATGCTATTTTGTTTGTTAAAATTTTTCGTGTGTGCAGGCAGAGTTGAGCGTGTAAAGACAAGAGATTTTTCTCGTGAATGTTCCACTGGGTGTTCAGAATTTTCACAAAAATAAAGCCATACATTTTAAGACAAAAGGCGCGGGCCATATAAAATCCCACCTCGGACTTTCGACATGCCTGGTACAAGAGCTACCTTTCCCACGTACAATAAGTGTGTCTTAAAATTTTGGACAAATCTAAGTATCGGTCTGATGTCTGTGACTTACAAAAAAGCAATTATCGGACGATCCCGATACGATTCCGATATATTGTCCCTATTTTAAATGGAAATGGCCACTAGTGAGTGCAAATGCCTCTGTGTTTGACCCATCCATGAAGGAGCAGTGGAACTCCCGAGCCGAACGTCCAATTTGTGACCCACAGATCGACCTCGTCGCGCTCGGTGAATGAATGACGTCGACCTGCAGACTTTTCCTCGCGCTCGCCTGCCGGAGCCGTTCCAGACCACTAGGCTCGAGGCTGGGCTTTGATTTGTGTTCACTTCCTGGAGGAGCTCCGGCTTCCCCGTCTACCTCCACATCTGTGCAACACTATTAATTAGATCCTGATTATGATCCCCAGGAGGGCAGTAATGTCTGGAGCAGTGCAGACCAGGGCAGATCACACCCGGCCCTCCCTCTCATTTATCTCAGGCTTCATTTGTTGGAACCGGTTTGTTTAACTGAAAATGACTTCTCGTTAGATCGTTTTCCCTCCCAAATTAAAAGCAAAAACTAAAATCACAAAAATACATTATTTTCCAGAACCGGAATGATGAAACGAATAAGTTGTTTTCCGATTTTGCATTTTGTGCTCAAATAAATGTGACCCGATCTGCCGTAATGAGTCGGAAGTCGGCGTTCTATGTATTTAGATATGGGCCGATTATGTTGACAAACATCAAAAATATCGATTTTTCTTTTTTGGTCTTATAGGAAAGAAAAGGTCTTCAAAATAAATCTGGTCTCAAAAAAAGAAAAATCGATATTTTTTATGTTTTTCAACATAACCGGCCCGTATCTAAATAAATAGAACGCTGACTTCCAACTCATTACGGCAGATCGGGTCACAAATCATGGGAAAACAATGGGGCCGTCTCGGGCCTTTTTTAAGATTGTTGCGGCCTAAAAAGCGTGATTTAGCTTTTCTGAAAAGATTGTGATGAAAGTTGCAGCGTTTTTAGGTGTTTTTGTTGCAATAAGTCAAAATCAAAGTTGCTGAAAAATTTGTGATTTTGTGAGTAGCAGTAAGAGTAGTAGGGGTCGGCGTATGTGATGAATATCTGTCTGTTTAAAGGTGAACTCCTGCCCGCTCCGCACTGTCACTCTTCCCTCCCCCATCAGCGGGACTGCACTTCCGCCGCAGCGCTATTACCGCCCATTTTTTCTCCTCACGAGTGATAAAGCTGACCTCATAAACGCAGACTGATGGCCCCGCGAGGCCGAGTGCTGGTAAAGACCGAGGTGTCAGTATTTATTACGGGGTAGATCCACTCCATAGCGACTTCTTAGTTAAACTGACAAGCTTCAGCACTCTTTAAAAGACTAACTGAAGGAAGAGCTGCGCGTCATTTCCTGTTTCACATGTTCTTAAACGTAGGGGCGGGAGTTGATAAGATTTTATCAATATCAGTGCCTGTCAATCCAATTCCTATCGATTCCTGAGTAGTTTTTTGAGTGTGAAAAGAGTAGTTCTACACAGACTTCCGCACCAAAATGACGTCTGCTCAAGACTGTGAACATCAACACGTTCATATTGATATTCAGAGTTGTTATTATGTTATTATGGTTTAGTTTATGAAGAACAATAAGGTTAGTGCAGGTGGAAACACTTCTTTATCCATTCGGAATCCATCTGGATGTGGAATAAAATTATTTCAATATTTATTTTTTACTCTCTAACATAATAGAATTAATTGATTAATGGAAAATGAAGAAATACTGAAGTTTTGGCAATTTTTGAGCTCATTTTGGCCTATAATGTACCGTGACATTAGGGAAAAATGTAAAACGTCGTGCTGGGAGATGAGAGAAAGAATCGATAACGTTGGAGGTGTGCAGTTATGATGGAACTGATCCATTGGAAGCGGTTTCCGATTCCCACCCCTACTTTAATGTGCGCTGACTGAAGAAAATGCAAAGCGGTGGAATTAGAGAAGAGGAAAAGAGAGAGAGTCTGCGCTTGTAGACGGTGTTTAGAATATTTGTTGAGTGGAAAGTCTAATAATTCACTGCAGATTGTAAGCAAGCGCTCATTCCGGAGTTAGAAAGCCGTCTTTCTGTGTCTGTGGGTTCATTTCGGGTGCTGGCTTGTGGCTGGTTTACACTACACATTTTACACCAAATTTAACCCTTATTCCCAGACAGTCCAGCCCTGCAGATTTTATGGCAGTCTGTGGAAGAGTCAGGGCTGAAATTGGCGTTGTGTGAAAGTTACACTGGGTCTAGTCTTCGGACTCAGGACTGTGTTTTTGCTATGTTTGAATTTCATGGCTGAAAATGGGCCCAGTCCCACTCCCACTCCTCCTCCATGCTCCTCTTCCTCCTTCCTTAATCCACCCTCCTCCTCCTGCCCCACTCCCACTCCTCCTACCTGCTACACTCCCACTCTTCCTCCTTCCTTGATCCACCCTCCTCCTCCTGCCTCACTCCACTCCCACTCCTCCTCCATGCTCCACTCCACTCCTTCTCCCCTCCCTACATTCCCACTCTTCCTCCTCCCTTTATCCACCCTCCTCCTCCTGCCCCACTCCACTCCCACTCCTCCTCCATGCTCCGCTCCACTCCCACTCTTCCTCCCCTCCTTACACTCCCACTCTTCCTCCATGCTCCTCTCTACTCCCACTCTTCCTCCATGCTCCTCTCTACTCCCACTCTTCCTCCTCCACTCTGCCACCCCACACTTCACCCCCTCATACCCTCCTCTACTTTCTGTCCTGCCCCTTCCTCGTGCCCACCACTCCACTCTTCCTCCTTCTGTTTTCTTCTGTTAACGTGGCCGAGGGCGGAGCGTGCCGCACACTGACGGACTTTTCTTGCCTTTTAGAGCTTGCTAGGCATGAATGTTCAGTTTGACAGGCTTTTAGCAGAGTGACCTGCAGGCAACAGATTGTCCTGAGCAGAAGTAATCTCTCTCGCTTCCCTGCCTCTCCTCTCTCACTCCTCCTCCTCCTCCTCATCGTCTTTTCTCTTTTGCTGTCTTACTCTCTCCTCTCCCTCCTGCTCTCTTCTCCTTCTATTTTCATCTCCTTTCCTTTTTCTCTCGTCTCCCATTTTCCTCTTTTTGTTTTACTATTTTTCTTCCCCTCTCTCCTCATGGCTTCTCTCCTTTCCTCATATCATCTCTTCTCCATCTCTCTCTTGTCCTTTAACACAATTAACACAATTTTTATCCTTGTTTTTGATGTTGAATCTTTTCTCATCGACCTTCTCTCTCTATATCACCCCCCCAACCCTCATTGTCGCTTCTCTTTTCTCTGTCCTTCCTCTCGTCCAGGTTCGCTATGGTAACAAGCCTCCCTCTGTTTATTAGCTGCAGACGGAAGTAACTCCCGCAGCGTCCCTCTAATAGGGGCCACAAAACTAAGCGCACCCCATGTGCCTTTCCGAGGCTCGTTAGGAGTGACGGCTGAGATCTCCACACCTCTCTAACTTTTCTCACACTCCACACTAGTGGATCCTCCTCCTCCTCCTCCTTTTCATGTGTATATAAAGTTTGCTGGGTCGCCTGTGGTCCAGACTGGACAAGCGTTTAATGAGACATTCTGCTGGTGCTTTAGCAGGGTGTATGTGTGTGTGTGTGTGGATGGGGGTTGTTAGCAAACTGTGGGGATGTGTGGGAGGGGACGGGCCACACCGGAGGTGGGGGAGCGACTCTGTTTTTTGCGACTTTCTTTCAGGCTGCGGTGGCTCTGGCAGCTGTCCCTTCCAAAACAGAAGATCAAAGCGTTTGGCCAGATAGGCTCATAAGGCTGGGCTTTGTTGCGAGACACGCTGTCAGCTTCGCTAGGTTCCGTATCAAAGTGAAGAGATACAAGCCAGAACCTTTGCGGTGTGATGTACGCTCTGTGTGTGTGTGGCGTTTTCCAGCAGGTCACAGTGTCTTGGACAGTTAAGTGGTTCAGCAGCTCTTTCAAGTCCAGGCATATCAGAGTTGTTGTGCTATTTTCAGGTGTTCCTTTCTCTCTTTTCAGAAATTGACCAAAACGTTTGGGTTTGTGTGCTGCAACATGTTGAAGTTGAAACGCACTGCATTAAACATTTTAGTGCAAACACTCACGAAGTCCTTGTAGTGTGGAATGTGGTGATGGTGGTGTTGGTTCATTATGCATACAGTCACTTCCTGTTGTCATTGCTGGTTTTGCCAGTGTGAAGGGCCGCCGTGGCCTTGATGTTGGACCTTATTTTTGTCTTAGGATTAGCATTTGTTACTTTAGAACTCGTTTGTGTTCCCTTTTTTGGCTTAATGATGGCGCCTAACAATATGCATGTAACCCTGAGTGTGTATATGTGGTACATGCACATGACCACACACATGCATGTGCTTATGTGTAATTATGCGTTTGTTCGTCTGTGTGTGTTTGCATGCATGAGTGAGTGTATTTGTGTGTTTTTGTGCTTGCAGTGTGCATGCTTGTTTGTCTGTGTATGACTCAATGTGTGTGTGTGTGTTTATCTGTGTTAATGTTAACACAGAAAAACACACACACTCTCACTGAGTCATGCACACACAGTGTGTGTCTATGTGTGTGTGTTACTGTGTGTGTGCATGGCTGTGGGTTTCCGTTAATGTCTCCATATGTGCACGCACCCTGGCTGTGTGTGATCATGTGCATGTCATTACAGAGTAAGGGTTGACTGATTATCAGCCGGGATGATTATTGGGGGGTGATATTAACCATTTTGTTGATTATCAGTGTCAGTGTTTAATTTTGACCATCACGGATATTAAGTGAGTACAAGGCGCGCTACTGTGGCTCCACTGCCGTCCCTTCTCTCTGTGCCACTTGCTCTCGACTCACTGCTTCAGTTAATGTCCACAACAGTCTCTGATTTTGTCACAGGGGGTCTAGGTTAAGTGGAGAGCAGCTTTGCTTCTCCCGTGTTGGCGTGGGTTTTCTGCTGGTGCTCTGGTTTCCTCCCACAGTTCCAACAACATGCACTACAAGTTGATTGGTTGATCTGAATTGGCCCCACAAGGTGTGAATGTGTGTGTGTGTTTATGTGAGTGTGTGTGCCCTGCAGTGTGTTGGCAGCCGCCCAGAGTTGATCCCCACCAAGCTCCGGCCCCTGCGACCCTGAGAGGGATTAAGTGGTTCAGAAAATGGATGAATGAAGGAATTTGAAAAATTTATAAACAATGTGTTGGCGTTTGTAAAATTCAAATTCAAATATCGGTTAACTAGGAATAACCGCTATCGATATCGCTCAACCTCGTCATGTGACTGTGTGTTTTGTGTGTGTGTGTTCATGACTCAGTGCGTGTGTACATGTGAGTGTGTGGCCTACGTTATTATCTCCAGGGCTTTATTGTTGACTTGGTTGGAATTCTTCATCTGCAGCGTTGTATTGATCGTAGTGTATAGTGTTGACAATTGAATTGTTTAGCGGATGAACAGCAACAGAGAGACGAAGAGGTGGAGATAACGTTACTTTCAACAAATTCCCACTTTGATCAGAACGGAACGGCGTTCTTTAAGAAGTCACGGCTGCTGCTGAATGAGCCTGTTATGGTGCTGTGTTTTCTTTTTCTTTATCCTCCCCTTTTCACAGGTCTCTCCTGCTTCCCTGCTCCTTTGTTAGGACACTATTAACTCTCTGTTTGTCCTCCACAACACACACACACACACTCATGCTGACAAACAAGCCAACGGGGAAAAAACCACAGCTCCACATCTTTATCAGCCAGATACTGTCGTCTTCCTTCTTTCCTTCCTTCCTTTATCTCTGTCCGTAAGAAACTGGGAAAAAAAAGTCATTCATCGAGTGTGAATCTATCAGCTTGACACAAAACCAGCCGCGCACAAAAGCTGTATCTGCGCCGCAAAACGCGGCCACCTTGCGTTCAGGACTCCCCGGGAACGATTTAATGCCGAGCGGCCGCATTGTGACCGCATCAGTATGGACGGAACGTCGGCGGCCCGAGCGAGCCCCGCTCTGAATGGAGGTTGTCATGGTGTCCGTGAAGCTATCTCTCCACAAGGCCACAGTGCCGCGCTGTCCATTCTCAAGACGCTTGGGCTTGTCTATAAACAGCACATGGCCTTTGGAACACCTCCCTCCCTCCCTCCCTCCAGATACCTGGCCTTGTTGCTGTAAGCCCCTGTTGGCATGGCAGGTGTCAGCGGTGCGTTGTGAGCCCAGCCGGGGGTTCCGAGACCGCACAGGTCGCACAGGTACAGGACAAACGCTGATTCAGAAGCACGATTCTGTCTTACTTCTCGTGCTGTGAACTTGCACATCATTGAATCAAATTGTACAGTTGGTTATTTATTTAAATTCACACCTTTCAGCTCCGGAACATTCATGTCATGACCTTTCCTCGTATATAAGTAACTACTTGAAAGTGAAAGTGATTATTTCTCGTTGTGAACACAGCACAGCACACACCGCACCACAACCAAATGTGACCTCTGCATTTGACCCATCCGTGAAGGAGCAGCGGGCAGCTTTTTTAGCAGCACACAGGGAGCAGTGCTTGGGGATGTTACCTTGCTCATGAGTACCTCAGTGGTACCTTTACTGGTCTGGGATTCGAACTGGCGACCTTCTGATCATGAACTCTTACACTGTTGGTTGCCTAATGGTTAGGGAGTTTGGACCGGAAGTTCTGGACTGGTAAAGGTACCACTGAGGTACTCATGAGCAAGGTAACACTCCCAAGCACTGTTCCCTGGGTGCTGCCAACAAAGCCCACTGATCCTTCAAGGAATGACATTTTGTTGTGGTGCACTGTGTGCTGTCTTCACACTGACAAATAATCACTCACTTAAATAATCTGGAGGGTGCTGGGGCTGAGCAAGGACAAATTCTAGTTGCGTCTCTCATTATCAGTTTCCCTCATGCGCGTGTCTTGGTGTGTAAGTTTAAAATTTGACACCCAGCCCACTCTCCCGGATTTTAATATCGTAAAATTGTCGGGTAATTGGCTCAGCCGGTGGAGAGAGTTGCATCCAGTTGCCGAAGCCATGCCAGTCAGAGCTCACGTCCCGCCGCTGTCACGGCCGTTCAGGGCCAGCAGTCTGAAAGAGCACAATTTGCTGTGCTCTCTGGGTGGGTTGGATGGCTTTGTTCCGCTCTCCAATCAATTTACAGCTCTGCTGGCCAATTGTGGCTGTTTTGCTGGCTCACAAGCGCAGTATTGGGCAGTAAGGCCTCCCGTTTAACTGTGCTCAGCTCAGATACCATGTTGCATAAGCCCTGGTTTTAAGTCACACGCTGGCCTTCGTGCTACTGAATTGGGAGTATGGTGAGATTGAGGAGATGAAGGGCGTGGGTGGGATTTACCAGCGTTTAGACGGGGGAGGATTATAATACTTTAAGCTTTCTGAATCAACAGTTTAATGCCTTAAATGTCATAAAATCTCAATCCTGTAATGAAATGAGTTGGATCAGTGTTTAACTGCTAGCAGCTCCGTTCAAGCTCTTTTAATTCAGCATCGTTTCAGATATCTATCGACCACAATCACATATGAAACTTTTCATAATTCCACGGGCCTTTCTTAAGATTGCCACAGCACAAAATACCAGATTTTGCGGCTGCCTTTCCAAAAAACTGTGAAGTTGTGGTGTTTTTTGGTGTTTTGTTGCAATAATTTTGAGGGAGCAAAATGTGTGTTTGTCCTGTGGTGTGTTGGCGCCCGCTCAGGATAGGCTCCAGACCCTGCAAACCTAATTGGGATTAAGCAGTTCAGATAATGCACGAACGCACTTGTGATTTACACCCATCGTTAAGACACTGCTCAAACTTCGTGTTGTGAAATTAACGGTAGAAACTGTGTGCTGTTTGCTGTTATAGATATCGGTCTCAGCTGCCACGTCTCCATCCCCCACGGACGACCTGTACCTGGATGGCCTGGGCTCTGGAGGATACCCCGAAGACGATGACGACTTCAGCTCCGGATCAGGCTCAGGTAGGAGAGCAGGACAAAGGACGTAATATCTTTTTATTATTGCATGATAATTGGATCCACGTTTGGAATTTTATGCCTGTTATGGATCTAAAATGAGTTCTTGAATTCTTCTTGTCCCTCAGTTGTCGCTTCACGGAGATGTCAAATTTTATGCATAATTTATATGGCACGCCAGCCATAAAGAATGAGCAATCTCAAAAATACCTTTCCTCTAGGGATGCACGATATGGGAATTACCGATATAGCCGATATTTTTCATGTTTATATCTTCTGATGCCGCATTGTTAAATGAGGAAGGCAGAGTCGAGTGCGAGCGCAGACAGGGTTGAACGTGTAAAGACGAGATTTTACTGTGCGCAGTTTGGCCACAGCTATGACATTTCTAACACAAACTTCTGACAAGTCAAGTGAGCGTGACAGCAGAGCGGAGCACTTTGAGCGTAGTGCACAACATTTTAAGAGAGTCATCTCCCACCCTATGTAGTGTACCAAGTCAAATAGGGCGTGTGACTGTCCATGTGCACTACCTGCTGCATAGAGTGTCGTTAAGCTACAACCCCGGATATTTCCTGAGATGCATACTACCACATAGAAAAGTATGATAAGAGCACCTTCCCTACCATACTATTAAGTGTGGTAGTATGTGGCTCAGGATATTTGCTCAGTCAGGCAAACACGCAATTCACGTGGCGGCAGAGTTGAGTGCGCAAAAACATTTTGCTCACGAACGCTCCACTGCGTGCTCAGAATTTTGGCACAAAATAACGCCACACATTTTAAGACAGATGGCCTTATAAAATCCCACCTCGGACGTGTCTGACACAAGCACTACCTTTCCCACGTACAATCAATATCGGCTGGAAATTTCAGCCAAAGTCCGATTCCGTAGACTTAAGGAAACGCGATTATACGATTCTGACATCATCGTGCAACCCAAACTTCCTCATCCATGAAGAGACTGACAACCACAGCTGCTTGGTACAACTCCTTTTTGAGAACGTGTGGAGATTTTGGACTTTGTGCTCCCCTCAGGTGCCGGCGAGGACGAGCAGGAGGTGGCCACTGTGAAAATGGTGTTTATAGCCCCTAAAGCAGAGCCAACAAAGGACTCCACCAAAGACTTCACACCCAGAGTGGAGACCTCCACGTACCGGGACCTCCCAAGAGAAAAGTCCAGGAAGCCTGTCAAGACGGAGGTTGGCCCTAATTGCACCCTTACTTACATTCAAACCACAAATTAAGAACTCGTTATTAATACTTGTCTACATAATATAGATGTATTGATTCTCCAAATCCACAGTTATGATTCAAGAGGCATAAAGAGGCATAGGCACATTAGAGGTGTGAACCTTCACTGGTCTCACGATTTGATTCGATTATGATTATCAGGTCAACAATTTGTTTCGATATTATGATATTTTGATGCATCACAATGCATCCCATCAATTTTTCTACGTTACTTCATATTGCACACAGATTGGGCAGCCACAGTCCACCGTCCACGTCCACTACCGAGACGTTCTTTTTACTAGAGTTTTTATGCCGTAGCCAGAAAATGAAAAAGCAATGCCATTATAATATAATCCAGAGGGTTTACAAACTTAAATGTTAGTCAGACTCTTTAAGAAGATACTGTTTTATTAATAGACTGGATATAGAATTTTTCATATTGAAACTGTTTCTAACCTCCTGCACATCCAGTGTAAAAGTCAATTCCCACTTTTGTAGGTAAAACTGCATCCAAATTGTCTCTCTTTCTACTTCTAGTTTAAAGTTATAGTTATATTTAATAGTACATTTCTAGTTGTATTTGTGACCCTCCACGGCAAAACCAGTCGCTTGTCGCAGTGGAGGTTTCCAAGAAAAACGAGCGTTTATGTTGCGTGGGGTAAAATGTTGGATTTTTTGTTTTTAGTGTTTTGAAACAGTGGAAGGTCTATACTGTACTGTTGTGAATAAATTTGGCTGAAAAACTTACCCTTTCCATCCTAAAAACGTGACTTTCTTGAGGTGAGGAATTCAATTCCAGCAGAATGTTAAAAGTTTCAGTTTTGACCGCTCTAAAAAATCCACTGGTTGACTAGCGTGAAGATATTTCTCCGGAATCCATCTTCGTCTCCCGAGTTCAGTTAACCTAACGCAGGTAGGCTATCCGTGTGGCTGTGAATGCAGCGTAGGCTACCGTAAATGCAAACGTAGCCGCGACCGCACCAAGCGTCTGTGAGTGCTACGGCGATAGTCAACTTCAAAGGCAGATTTCTCCGTTTCTCACTTGGCGTGACAGGAGAAACCCGACTCCTTTGAATGTTGATATCTCAGTCATATGTCGTCCCATTCATTCCATATAGGTATCGTTTTGAAGCTTGATTTATGCCCTTTCAAGAAAACATAACTCAATTTTGAAAATTTGCGACAAGCGACTGGTTTTGCCGTGGAGGGTCACATATTATATATGGTTTATTCCATGTGCCTTATTTGTTCTTTGTTCTTTATTTCCTACTGCACTGTAAAAACTGGAGCCACGTCGTCTCGTCTCTCTGTATATCTGTGCAGTATATAGCAGAGATGACAATAAAATTTACTTTGATTTTCAACTTCGTCCACCACTCAGACTAAGCAGTAGTGTGTGGCTGTCCACTGTGTTTATATAATAGCTATTATTTTTTAGATATTTGCATAAAATTCAATAAACCTACATTAAATTAATCAATTTAAATCAAATACATGTGCCCAAAACAAAATAAAAGTTTTAAAAAGTGACCGCCGGTTGAAAATCCCAGATATAATCGATTATGGTCTGCAAATTTCATCACCCTTCATGCACGTACTGTATATGTTTCGTTACATGAGCTTGAACTGCAAAGGCTTTTAGTGCACACCAATAATCTCAGGAGGGTAATTTTAGGGGCAGTTTGTAGTGTAATGGTTCTAGGTTGACCGATACTGGTTTTTCAGGGCCCATACCGATACCGATTATTGCTAGTTAACTGATAGTTAGCTGGAGGCCGGTAACCGATATTTGGAACCGACATGCAAAATTAATTAAGCGACTAATCGATTAGTCCAGCGTTTCTCAATCCCAGTCCTCACAGCCCACCGCTCTGCACATATTCATTATTTCCTGCACTGTTGCACTCCTACATTCCCACGTTGCTATGGCCCTACGTTGCTAATTAGCTAATCAGTAGCATCAGCGGTGCTGTGGGTCGGGAATGTCGAATCTGTGCAGAGCGGCGGTCCGTGAGGACTGGGATTGAGAAATGCTGGGTTAGTCTAAACGTTATTTTTTTCTACAAGAAACAAACCAAAAACCTTGAATTCTCTTTATTTTAACAATAAACAGCCCACTCCAGCACCGCCACAGAAGAGTAATGCATTCACTAAAAATTCACTCTGTCTTCACTTTTCATTCAAATCTGCTTGAATTTTTTTAGTGAATGCTTTACGCTTCCGTACGGTTACGTTATCGCCATAACGAGGTACATTATCCAGACGTTTTCAGCGGTGTAACTGGGAAAGCTGGAGAAAACTCTCTCCTCCTCGGAGCTGCACACTGCGCTCATGTGTGGTGTGAGTGACAACAAGACTTCAGTGTTGATTGGCTGCTATTCGTGTGACGTAGCCAATCAGAGACTGAGGCACAGAGAGAAGAGAGTAGCGCACCTTGTAATTACTTAATATCGGTGATACCAATAATCGGCAAAATGCCTAATGTCAGCCCCGATAATCGGCCAGATCTAGTAATGGTAATGTTTGCTCCCTGATTGTAAGGTTGTTGGTTTGAATCCCAGACTGGTAAAGGTACCACTGAGGTACTCGTGTCCTCTGCCCCTTCACGTCACGTTTGTTTGGGGTGCACTGTGTACTGTGCTGTGTTCACTTTCTCTCACTTTCGCTTAAATGTGGTAAATTCTTTGGCTTTCTCTCAGGTTCTGGTCCCAGCCACGGAGGACCCACGTAGGAACCCCATCACCAGCACCACCAGCTCCCCCCGCTCCGCCGTGGAGCCCTTCGAGGTGCGCTCCGAAAACCTCTTCCAGAGGACAGAGGTCCTGGCAGGTACGCAGATCTCCTGTTAAATCTTCTGCTTGTAAAATGATTTCTGTTTACCAAGTTTACTAACGAGGACGTCGGCGGCACTGCGGCGTTTGATCAAGGTCAGGCGTTTCGTGTCATACCAAAAGTGCAGAGCTCCGAATGCTTTACGAATACTTCTTTTATTTGATCAAAATAATTAGAGATCTTATTTGCACAACGCCTCTGTTCCACGGCGCGCGCGAAGGTCATCATCACGGGAGCAATAGAAACCAAGTGGAACGCTCGTTATTAAGCCTGCGCCACAGATAGAGAGAGAGACGTAGCAATTGATATTCAAGGTAATCTTCCTGCTGCACTCGAATGTTTCTCAGAGGATTTTGCTCATATTTTACAATACAGCTGCACACACTCCCTCAGACCTCAGCCCTCGCTGGGAGTTCGCCAAGTTCAAAAAACAAGAAGCGTTTCTCCTTAATTCCAACTTATTCTTTCCACGGAAAATGCCGGAAAAGCTCCTTAAACGCCTAATCAATTTCCTCAGGTTTAAATTAAATGGGGAAGCATGTAGGTGGAGTTAACCCCGCTCCGTCTGGGTAACATCCTGCTCCCGGCAGCCTGGAAGCTCAGGAAAAACAGCTTCGACCGACAGACGTCTTCCTCCGGCCCGTCGCCCCTGCAGCGCTGTCGAGGAGGCCTTTTATCTAATTAGGCAATTAAGTGAGGCTTAAGTGAGGAAGAGCACAGCCAGCTTTTTATGAACTGCGGAACTATAATGGAAAGGAGGGCGCGGGGACCGACTTAAAGTGAGAAGGAGCTGCCTTGAACCAGGGATGCCCCGATCCGATACGTACTGTATATGGAATATCGTCCTGATGATGACTCAAACAGCTGGATGTGGTGTGTGGGGGTAACACCGGGCCGATCTATGTGAACGATCGATTCAATTAAATTAAATAGGGTTGGGGCGACTCTTGGCCTCAAGGGCCTTTATCACACTTCCTGGTTCCGAACGTTCTAATGGTATCGTGTCGGAACTAAAGACCTTTCCACCTTTAACCCCCGCCTCCTCTTTCTCTCGCAGCTGTGATTGCGGGCGGAGTCATCGGCTTCCTCTTCGCCATCTTCCTCATCCTCCTGTTGGTGTACCGCATGAGGAAGAAGGACGAAGGCAGCTACGATCTGGGCGAGAGAAAGCCGTCCGGAGCGGCCTATCAGAAGGCTCCCACCAAGGAGTTTTACGCATAGACTCGCTCCAGCCAGAACGACGGTCTCATATCGCTGACAAGAAAACGCTCTCAGATCAAAACAAGCGAGGCGACGGCGGAGCAGCCCGAATCGGCCCAACGTAAAGGAACGCTTTCACGTAGAGTATTGTAATTAAAAAACCTTCTCTTTCTTTCTGTTGTTGTTTTGTTTTTTAACGAAAAGCCAAGCAAAGTCTCATTTTACAGTCAATCTGCGTGTATTTAAACTTCTAATGTGTATTATTTTGAAGAGGCTGAAAAGACTTAAAACCCACAGTCTGTGAGGGCCTGTGTCCACCAAACGCGGTTGTTGTGCTGGCAGCACCTGTTGCTAGTATAAATCTTATGAGCCTCAGCGTTCAGAGCGCTAAGCGCCTTCGGTGGGGAAAAAGACGCGGTGGAGATGGTTTCCATTCAACTTTTAGAACAGCGCTGGGCTCGTCAGTGTCACTTCTCTCCGGCTAGCCAATCAGAACCGAGGAAGGGGCGGGACACACACAGTCGACAACAGCGGCGGCGCATCTGAAGCAGCTGGAGAAGCTTATTTTGGCAAAAAACTACAACGATGTGATCAAACCCCTACTCTCCCGGCTGTTTTCTTGCGCGGTTTATCTCATGCACCCAATCTCCACGTCTCCAAGACGTGTGAGCGTCTAGTTCAAACGCTGCCGCTAACGCAGAGATGCCATTTCTCTCCATTGTAAAGATAATCTCTTTTATGTCTGCTAAACTACCGGCCTCATAGGAACACGATACAATGCTTACATGAAACGGGAACGAACGTGGAAGTGCCCGATGACGCTTTCCGTTACTTAGCAACAGCAAGTGCTGGGAGAAGCGGCGAGAAAGCGCTCTGGAAGTGAGGTAGTGACCGCTCTCAGCACAAAAACCGTGTTTGGTGGACACTGGCCCTAAAGGTGACGAATCTGCATTTGTCTTCTGTCAAAGGAGCTGTTTTTAGTCACTGACTACTTTTTAACTGTAGCAGTATGTATTTGTAAAGAAAAATCGAAAGTGGAAATAATTGAATATAATTGTTCTGTATCAATCCTGTTTTCATTTTCATCATTATGTTGTCCTAGCATGTCTGATGTTGATCTTTACGGTGTATTTCATTAATTTATCTTTATCTCTCTCTCTACCAATGCCTTTGTCTAGTTTTCATCAACTTCTCGCATCTGGAATAACATTTAACCATCAATGTAAATGTTCTCCCTTAAGGTTACGATGTTTATTACGACGATTATGATTTTGTTTTTCCCGCTCACGTCACTTCAGTCTTGTGAACTATTTAGACTTGCGTCGTCGTGAGGAGCTCCTGCTGCATATGTAACACCTCTGTGCTCAGTTGCTGATTGGGCTTGATGAGAAGATGACGGGGATTAAGCAGAGATCAATTTACCTAACTCTCCCTAAAGGCATTCATTTAATCTCATCCCTGCTCACCACAGTTCTGTTAAATCACGTCTGAGAAGCGTCTAAATCGTCTCTCTCCCACCTCGTTGCCCCTTATTCCGGAAAACTCCGACTCTCATCTCACATTCAGCATTTGTGGCTTCACCAATGCTCCGATCAATTAAGATTTCTCTTTGCAATCCAGCGACGTGAGTTCACGTCAGATCTAGAGGTCGACCGATATTATTTTTCAGGGCTGATATCGATACCGATTATTGCTAGTTTATACCGTTGATAACTGATGACTGATGTCAAAATGTAGAATTGTACAAACATCAGGCTCAGCTGGAACTCTCCTCTTCTCCTTCTTGGAGCTTCACGCTGCGTTCGTGTGTGAGTGACAACAAGGCTTCAGTGGTGATTGGTTACTACTGGTGTGACATGTAGCCAATCAGAGACTGTTGTGGGCGGGACATTAAATGAAGCAGTGAGTCGAGAGCAAGCGGCACAGAGAGAAGAGACGGCAGTGGAGCCACAGTAGCGCACCTTGTAATGACTTAATATCAGTGATGATCAAAATTAAACACCGATACTGATAATCAGCAAAATGCCTAATATCAGCCCCAATAATCGGTCGACCCTTATTCAGAACAGAGTGGACAGATAAAGTCAAACTAGCTGACGGCCGTAGTTGACTCACATCAGTTAAAGGTAACGACGACACCTTTACGTCACACATTTTGCATCGTGTTGCACTGAGTGACTTGATGTTACTGCAAACATGGACTCTAGCAGCCATCACCTCTCATTATATGGCAGATGTAAAGATGGAGGAAATGGTTTTGTCAAGTGTCAGCCCAGTTCACATGCTGTCACATGTGTGTAGGTGTGCTATTGACATATTGGTGTTCTGATGTAATCTTTTGTCCATTTGTTTTTCACATTAAACCCCAAAATGTGCCGCCTGCATTTGATAAAAAATCCAAAAAGAAAATTGGGCGTCGATGGCAAAACGGGAAATCAGGAAACCGCTTGCTATTCAGTTTTCCATTTTGGTTTTGGAAACAAATATTGAAAAACCTCATTTTTTGGTTTAGTTTTTTTTATTTAATGTGGAAAAACGAATGAACAAACGAGGCCCGGTTTCGACACTTTAGACATGACGCTGAGCCAGAAAGACGTGGAGGCCAGAAGCTCCCTCTCCCTCACCCTCTCCCTCTCTCTCAGTCGTTTTGCTGACTGTAGATTAAATCAATTTGATCGGTCAGATTCCACACAGTGAAGAGTTGAGTCGAACTGAGGTTCTCCACCTTCCACACACACACACACACACTTTCCCGACGCCCTCCTTGTTACTGTGGTTATTGTCGTGCCCAGCTGGTGCCAACACCCCCTCTGTGTGACTTTCTGGCCTCGAACGCTCTCCTCCTCAGCTGGAGGCGATAAAAGGCACGAAGATCAAATTTCATCGCAAACCCAAAGAGTCATAGGGTTCTCACATTGCTGTGTCATATTCCCTTGGCCATTTCTGAATTTTTCACATTTTATTTTTATTATTATTTTTTAGCCTTTAGGGTTTTTTTTTTTTAGAGAAATACCTGACCGTTGTGTCCTAATGTTCGTTCATATAAATATAAAACTATATAAATATATAAATGTATATTCACAAAATGTTTTAAACCTTCAAAGTGCCTACCATTTGGAAATGTGCTTGTATGTAATGTGTGGGATGGTGGCGGTGTGTAGAGCAGAACGACCCGAGAGACCGCTGTTGTGTAAGCACAGCTGACTGTAATGGTAACTTTTTTAGTCTTACAAAGAAAAATAAATAAATGCAGACAGTATTGTACCTGTAAGTTAAAACAACACTACTGAATAAACATTGTGGCCTAAATTTCACCATGTCTTGTCTGGTTTTTAAAAAGATTTAAGATTCAAGATTCTTTATTTGTCTCATTCATACTGTGTATACAGTATATACACTGCCCTCCGAAAGTTTGGGAACGCTCCTGGCAAAGTGGGGTTTTGGACAGTACTGCCACGAGTCCTTTTTAATTTGTGATAATGTTGCACTGATAAGGGACAACACAAACGACCAAAACATATTTTACTACATAAACAGTTTATTAAAGAGTTTCTACATAGAAAACACTTCAATTTTGGATTCATCAGAATATCCACCATTAGCAGCTATTACAGCTCTGCATCATCTGGGCGTCCGAGCGGTCAATAAACCAATCAGTTGTTGAAGCTATTAAGGTGTGCTGACCCAAAAGTCGTTTAAAAACCTGGGCCAAGTTTAAACCAGTAACCAGACATCACAGCTGGCAGAGGGGCGTGTCTGACTTTGACATGGATATTGGCATTATTATGTAATCAAAATAAAAATGATTATTGCTGGTATACAAAGATAATCTCAAGTTACTTTAATGTATTTGCACCAAAAAATGATGAGGATTTATGCTGATATCGCCCAAAACCCCACTTTGCCAGGGGCGTTTTTTGGAGGGCAGTATATATTCAAATACATTTTCTGGGTACTATTCTTTGTTGTCCGGTCCTTGTGTCTTTGTGAATTGTGCAGTTGTGATGTGAGCAATTTCCTTCGGGATGAATAAAGTTTTCTGATTCTGATTCTGAAACCAGCGACCTTCTGATCACGGGGTGAGCTCTCTAACCATCAAGACATTACCAACGCCCCTGGCAGCTTGATCAAACAGAAAACTTTATTTTCCATGACCAATCTACAAGAGATGACTTTTTATATCTTCGAAAGTGTCTTTTGGACAATTTTTATATCACCACGCCCATGTTCATGCACCCTGTCGCCCAGAGGAGGATGGGGTCCCCGTCTGAGTCTTGGTTCCTCTCCAGCGGTTCTTCCTACTAGAGGGAGTTTTTTCTTGCCACTGTCGCCAGGTTTGCTTGTTGGGGGTTTGGGCTGGTTATATGTAAAGTGCTTTGTGACAATGACTGTTGTTAAGATGCTATTTAAGTGAAATTTGTTTTGTAAAAGCATTTTGTATAGCAAAATTTAAATATAGACAATACAGATGAGGAGCGGCACGGTGGCGCAGGGTTAGCGCTACAGCCTCACAGCGAGAAGGCACGATTAAAACTTGTGAATCCAATTTATGAATGAACGTTTCAAAGTTTTGTCCGGTGATGATTCCCTTTTTTATTCATTTCTAACTACGACATATGTGTTAATCATTTTTTAGCCTTTCTCTAGCATCCTCCGTGATTCTTACATAACTTGCTCCTTATTATATGAAAACCAAAACATTATTTGGACACGAGCATCTCCACATGTCGGTTGTTGGTAATTTAACTGGGCATTTTTCTGCAAATAATGCACCACATTCCGAGCACAGTCTTGCATAAACTAAGCTTCTTCTGCTGGTACTAATTTTGCCCTGCAGCCCTTCTCCTGCTCTCTTACGAATCCTGACAGTATGTTTACTTTGGATGGCACTTTCTGCATGGTTTAGCAAACACTGACGGCCTCGTTTCTGAATTAGCTCTGCTGGCACAACGGGAGGCCGGACCTCCTTTTGTTTTTGGATATAAACACATGCCTGGCTTTCCTCACCCTACTCACACACTACTGAGGGAGCTATAAATTAAAGCTAAAATACAACGTCCATCTGTCAGTCACAACCCACTGAAGGAGCAGCTGGCAGCTAACAAGGGCAGCACCCGGGGAGCAGTGTCAGGATTTGTACCTTGCTCATGAGTATCTCAGTGGTAACTTTACTTCAGCCCTGGATCCGAACCTGCGAACTTTCTGATCACAGGGCGAACACCCCACCGTTATGCCACCGACTGCGCATGTTGAAGCCACCACTAAATTACAGCTGCACTAAAACACAGCCACAGCCAACATCTGTACTGTATATTTTTTAACTGCAAATTTACCATTCTGAAAGTGAGTGATTATTTGTCATTATGAACACAGCACAGCACACATTGTATCACAACCAAATGTGACCTCTGTATTTGACCCATCTGTGATGGAGCGGTGGGCAGCTAATATGGACAGCACCCAGGGAGCAGTGGCTTGGGGACGGTACCTTGTTGATGAGTACCCCAGTGGTACTTAAACCGTTCTGACCCTTTCTGACAACGGGCTTAACTCTCTAACCGTTACAGTACCAACTGTATTGTACAGCTTTGGAAATCATCTTGAACCCACAGCAAACCAGCATGTCATCATTACCCGTCTTAAAAACAGCTGTGAGATTATTTTATCCAGTTTTTCCAGCAGGGACGGACTGCACAAGGAAGAGTCGTACCGCCATGTGGAGACAAACAACACCTTCTAAAATGTCTCCCCCGAGACTTCACGCCCTTAGCGCACCTTCACCGGGTCGAGCACTTCTGCAGGTTGGAGTTCTGGCTTTGCCCCCAGGGACGCTCGGTTGGGGGAGAAAGCAGGTGCACGAGCTTTTAGCTGCTGGCGTGGTTAACTCGGGGAGGGCCTCGACACCAATCTCTCGCCTGTAAAGACACTGCGCCCGGGATAATTCTGAGCTGTGTTCGTTTGCTGGAGGATCCACTTACACGGATTAAAGTTTTGACAGGCGACGGGAAAAACACTCTCCTCGCACAAAATAGCGTGATGCAAGAGTAATTGGTCCCAGTGGGTGGGAGGTGTAGGTCTATTTGTGATCTCTCTCTCTCTCCTCTTTCTCTGCCGGCGGGGTGCGGCAGAAGAGCGGGAAGTGGGAGACGCTTTGGGTCGAGGTAGAAAATGAATGTTTTCATTTCACATAAATCACACACTGCTTTTTGTCTTGACGAGAGCTGCTTTATTATCATGTTACACTCGATGTGTTCTCAGCAGAGATTAATGGCGGAGTCTTTAAAAGGTGTCCTGTTGGGCTTGTGCTGGGGTCGAGGATTCTTCACCTTAAACCACAAACTCTCTTTGGCCTCTTTTGGAGAAAAATGTATACACAGGAGAGGCTGTGCTTAAGATGGGGAAGGAAGCTGCTGGAAATGTATACCACTGGATGCATCACATGCCACTTGTCCTGCTGTTTAGCCCAGAACTTCTTTTGCACTTAATAAAATGACCCCTTTATAAATATTTTACCTCTGGCAATGTTGTCGCAAATTTGCAGCAAGGTCATATTCTCACACGCAAATTAGGTTTGTTACATTACTGGCAATTTTTTTTTGGTAAATACATTTATTCCTTGTGGCATTTTGTCATTGTTGCTAAAAATATTTTTCCACAATCAAATTCTGCCACTAGTGACAGACTTATTATACTTCAAGATTCTTTATTTATCACATGCACATTTATACAGGTACAAAATGGCAGGAAATGTGTCCCAAACTCATTCCCTTGAGTCTGCAATTTATTATTTTCTTATTAAAAGAATAAGTTAAAAGAATACAAAGAAAAGTTAAAAGAATAAGGTAGTAAAAAGGATAAAATATGGGGAAAAAACAAAAAAGAACCCTCTGAATTATAATACAAATAAACATATTTAGAGATTACAGTTTGAGACGATAAATGTTGATAATAGATCATGTGATTACTAATAAAAATAAAATATGAAATTTAACAGTGTTAAACCTTAAATTATAATACAATTAAATAGATTTCCAGATGTTCAAATATAAAGTGATAAGTTATAGTTTGAAGTTTAAAGTGCATTTTTTCAATGTTCGAACAGTGTATCCAGGCTGTGGTGAACTCACAAGTTTTCCTCTTTTTAATTTGGTTTAAAATTTTTTCATTTTTAAAATGTATTTCTATTTTATGTAAATATAAGATTTTTTATTTATTTATGTATATGACTTTTAATGCTTAGCAATTTAATTTGTTCTGTCCCAATTTTAAGTTTTTAATTTATTATTACTATTAACTTTATTTGTAATTTATTTGTATCATTATACCTTTATTTCAATGTGTGTTTCAGTTTTTAGCTTTTTATTTACTTTTTATTCCTTTTTATCTATCTTATATAAATAAAGTTTATTGTTAAATATTACTTATTACAATAAGCGAAGGAAAGGTCTATTGTTCTTTCAAACTCAGGTCTTGGCAGAAGTTAATCAGTGTGAATGAGAGTAAAGTACCCGCAGATGATAATTTCACAGCGCTTCTTTTCTCTGATTCTAATTTTGTTTGAGGAGAGTTTGCAGATGTGACATATTATGGAATTATTTAATCTATCAATCCTGGTAGCAGCATGGAGGTTTCTGAACGTCTGCTGTAAAACTACTTTTGCAGAAACTCTGAATAATAACTAGATTCCCCGACAACAATCTCAATTACAGTACAAAATGAAGTCTGCTTGCATGTAATCATTCTGGCCTTTGATTAAGCGCAGCTTGGTGATGAATGCAAATAAAACAGCACCTCGGTTACTGCTGATAGGGATTTAGAAAAAGTATTTGAGCTTCCTGCTGCTGCTGCCTCATCACATCCATGCAGCAACTCGATAGTGGGGTTTAATTTTAACGCGGCGACTTCGTCGCAGACCTCGCTAAATTAAAAGCTGTTGTGATTAAGGCTCAGATGTAAATCATTTATAATGATGGGTATTTTAATTAAATGTGAAACAGGAGAGAAATGATATGGAGAAATTACTGATGCACTTGAGCCCAGTTGAATCCTGGTGTTTAGATACAACATGTAAAAGCTGCCTTATCTGGTCACTGCTGGATTGGCATATTGGCAGTGTTTGCAGTCAGATACAGCTTGTGTAAAAAATGAATTTCATCAGTAAAATGCATACAGTGTGTGTTGTGTGTTTGTAAATATTATATTTAGATATTTAGATATTACTATATGTAAAATTTAAATAGTTAAAGTTATATATATACATGTGTATATATATATATATATATATATATACACACACACATATATACACACACATATACATATATATATACACACACACATACATATACACATACATATATATATATACATATATATATATATATTACACATATATATATATATATATATATATATATATATATATACATACATACATACATACATATATATATATATATATATATATATATATAACCTGGATACAGTGTGTGTAGATACATATATAAATATATAATATTTTGATATGCACATATCCATTATATAATTGTTGAAGTACATCTTAAGTAGTCTTAAGTAGCAACTGGGGTTTTACCCACACCGATGCAGAAGCGTTATGATGTAGGATTCAAACCCTGACCTCTTGTTCCAGAAGCAAGTATCTCACTACTAGAACACCACCTATCCCAAGTAAGAAACGGGGAAATAAAGGAAAGTATTTTTATCAAGAAAGAAACAACAAAAACACGAATGGGCCCATTGTCACAAACAAATTAAAAACTTTTCTTCTGTTTGCAATAAGACACAATCACACTGACGTGGGCTTGAGTAACGGTGTCGTGATGCACAAATGGGAGAGACATGCCTAAATAGAGAGCTAACTAACCCAAAACAGATGCAAACAATAAACTTAAAACACATTCAACCAAACAAGATGCTAAATGTTAAACCATTAGATTAACAAGCGCTACTAACTGGAGGTGGGAAGCAAAGAGGAACCAATCAAACAAACAGATCAGGAAACTAGGAAAGAAGCACTAAGATAACACAGGTGTAACAGATAATTAGACCATCTAGACAAATCAGACACACGGGCGGGCAGAGGGCAACTGACTGATAAACCACACAAGACAGATGCAAGACAGGACAGAGTGCCCTCCAGTGGTCAGCTGGGGTAATGTAAATCACACTGGCATTATTGCAGCTGCTTTGAGGACTACATTCATTACTACAGACCTCATGAAAATAGTTTATATATTATATAGTCTATATATCTATATATATTGTATCTACAGTTCTATGCAGAAGTTTTAGGCAGGTGTAAAAAAAAGGTCGTAAACAAAGAATGCTTTCAAAATGGAAGTGTCAGGTGTGAAAAAATGCTGTAAACAAAGAATGCGTTCAAAAATGGAAGTGTTAATCATTTATTTTCATCAATCAACAAAATGCAGTGAATGAACAAAAGAGAAATCTAAATCAAATCAATATTTGGTGTGACCACCCTTTGCCTTCAAAACAGCATCAATTCTTCTAGGTACACTTGCACACAGTTTTTGAAGGAACTCGGCTGGTAGGTTGTTCCAAACATCTTGGAGAACTAACCACAGATCTATAATCCTATAATCCTACAAAATAATATAATGACTATAATCCTACAAAATCCCTGACTTTGTGCAAGTGTACCTATAAGAATTGATGCTGGTTTGAAGGCAAAAGGTAGTAACACCAAATATTGATTTGATTTAGATTTTTCTTTTGTTCGCTCACTTTGCATTTTGTAAATTGATAAAAATAAACAATCGTTTATATTTCTGAAAGCATTCTTTGTTTACAGCATTTTTTCATACCTGCCTAAAACTTTTGCACAATACTGTAACTCTCTCTCTCCCTCTCTCTGTCGCTCTCTCTCTCTCTCTCTCTCTCTCTCTATATATATATACTGTATATATACGGTATATGTGTGTGTGTGTGTATCTTTGCGTTTGTGTCCTTGTTTAAATATATACTGTATTTTAAATATTACTGTAAAATAAAGGATGACAGATGCACATCATAGATGTTATTACTGCACGTTAAAGTCGTTCCTGATTCTCTTCCCCCTTATTCATCGCTTCTTTTGAGTGCGGACCCATAATCCATCTGGTGTTATTTAGGTTGAGGGACCATTTTCAATATCACAGTGACATGGAAGTGGATGTTGAGCTGAGCTTGTGCTCGTGTGAGTGAAGCCATCAGCCTGCAGCAGTGATTTTGGGGGAGAGCGGACACGCCGATGTCCATTACCAGAAAACTGTTCAGCCAGGAGCGTTTTCTTTGTCAAAAAGCATGGATGATGCCAGATAATGGCCAACGCAAACCAACGGGCGAGAGGCAGCCTCCGTAATGTCTACAAAGTGTTTTTATTCCTGTGGGTGTGTGTTTATAAAATGGGACAGTGTGTGTAATAATACAGCACATCATATTTAAACGTGGTTGACAATTAAATCTGCTTTTCCAGTCGTGTTACATTTGCAGTGTGTATACGAGAGGAGGAAACCTGTCATTCAGCCTCCGTGTGATTAGAGGCTTGAGGAATCAGACACGAGGCTAGCGCTGGCCTGCAGTTTCTCTCTCAGTGCTGTGTTTTGTCAGCTACAAACCACCAGGCAAACACACACGCAAACAAACACACTAATTTAGCTGATTTGGTCCTAGTCTTTGTGTTGCATCAGATCGTCTATGCTGTAATTAATCAATCAGTAGGAAAAGCGGCGTTGTGTGTGTTAGACTGCTGCTGCCCCTCATTAGCTTGTTTCACATGGCCTTTATTACAGTTTTCTTGTTGTGGTTCTAGAACACAAAATATGGCTCTGATCACTCATCGTAGGGGCTGGGTCAGAACCTACACTCATCACGAGGTTTGGTTACGCACGAGTACCCGAACCTGTTATTAAACCGACGCTGGGGCTGAATTGCTGTGAGTGGTTGGTAGTGTAGCGGTTATGGAATTGACCCTGTGATCGGAGGGTCACCGGTTCAAGTTCCAGACTGGTAAAGGTACCATTGAGGTACTTGTACGCAAGGTACCATCACCAAGCACTGCTCCCCTTCCCTGCCAAAAAGCTGCCCACTGCTCCGTCACAGATGGGAAGTACAGATATTACCGTTAAAGTACCAGAAGGCGCAGTGACATGCGTGTAAACTGATAAAAACATATTGGGTCGTGGTGCACTGTGACAAATAATCACTCATTCAAGCCCAGTAAAATCTTAACGACGCCCGTACCTACTCTCCGGTGACTAGCGGCGTTATCTTGATCCTGCTGTCCATAGAATGTGCCACACACACCGCTACCCACATACATTATAGATGCGCTTGTTAGACCTACACACTCGTAGCTCCTCACACAACCTGTCAGCCAGCCTGTGTCCGAGTCACCTCCGGTCAGCAGACACGCTGCCATGGTAGTGACATGCTTGTATGTGTGTGTGTGTTGTGCTGCTATGTGCGTATAACACACTGCAGCATTGATGAAAGTTTTATTACTGGTCAGTATCACTACCAGCTTGAGAGCGGTCACAAACACACTCACATTCACACCCACAAGGGCAATTTTATCAACCTCTATAGGGCAGCTGGTGGCGTAACAGTTAGGGTTCTCATCCAGTAATCAGAAGGTCATCGGTTCAAATCCCACACTGGTAAAGGTACTACAAAGGTACCGTCCCCAAGCAATTGTCCACGCCTGGGTCAAATGCAGAGAAGGATGGAATTCATGATTTTTTAAACCTCATTCATTTATTCATTCATTCATTTTCTGAATCACTTACTGTAATTCTTATCGGGGTCGCGAGGACCATAGCCTATCCCAGGATTACAGGCGCGAGGCGGGGACACACCACAGCGCACACAAACACACTGTCAGTCACACCCTAGGAGGCCAATTTAGAGTCAGCGATCATCGTATAGCACATGCTTTTGGACTGTTGGAGGAAACTGGAGAAAACACACGTGGACACGGGGAGAGCATGCAAACTTCTTGCTCTGAGGCAACCGCGTTAACCACTGTGCCACCCTGCTGCCCACTTTCATCTTTAATGTAGAGAATGTTATTTCTGCTACTGTGTTTTTAGCATGTAGGTAAGTCATGGTGTCATTTGCATCACATGAATTGCTCATTTTAAAAAGCTGTATCCCGAGTATGTTTGCTACTAACTCAACATAACGTCCCGTGCTTGTTAAGAACACACTGTCTCATTCTCTCCTGTTCAAACACACACATTGTACTCGCGCTGTGCTTCTGAGCCCCTCGTCCTGTCAGCACAAAGACTGATGCAGCAGCCACACTGCACTGCCTGGGCAGCAGCGAGGAAAAATGGAGCCCAACAAAAGACATTATCCTCTCCAGAGCTCTCTTTCTGTGGCAGTGCCCATTCTTCATCCCTCCTCCTTCTCCTCCTCCTCCGACCGGTCCCGAGCATCTCTGTGTCTTTACCTGCAGTCTCATCTGCCGGGCCGGGGGGAGACGACCCTCCCTCCAGGGTTCTCCCACTGCAGTTTTAATGAATGTTCTTTGAAGTGTGTCGTGATTGTGCAGCGTCCGTGTCCTCTTCAAAGGCGAGGCATCTCCACTGATGCATTATGGGATCTGGATGGTGTTTTAACCTAGCTCGCTGGTCCCATATTAGTACATATACAGCACGTTGGTGCATGGAATGAAGGACGTGAGCAAGAGGGTGACAACAAAAATTGCTCATGAGTACCTCAGTGGTACCTTTACAGGTCCGGGATTCAAACTGGCAACCTTACGATCACAGGGTGAACACCCTAACCATCACACCCATACCATCTACTGCTACAGTTACAACTTAATCTTAACTCTAATCTCAGTAGCCATAAGCAAATCTTTCAATCATTTTAGATTTTCAAATAAAACTTGAACATTATCTACAAAAACATTTCTCCTCATGGGGACCGGCCAGATGTCCCCACAAAGCCTTAAAAAGTAAACTGTCATCTCTGCTACATGTGCATAGAGAGAGAAGACGGCATGGCTCTAGTTTTTACAGTAACAACAAATAAGACACATAGGGTAAGCAATAAATATATACGTAGACTATAAATATTCATTCATTATATAGAAAACTTTAAACTTTAAACTAGAAGTAGAATACAACTACACTTTTAAAATCACTTTTAAAATGACATTTTTTCCATTGAATGTGCATATGATTTGCAACAGTTGGATATGAAAATTCTAAACAGGCAATAAGACGTGCAAATATCTCAACAGTCCAGAGTTGAGAGAGAAAAACAGTCCATAGTATTGTGTGCGAGTAATGGCATGTGCAAATAATGTTTCACGGAATTACAATCAATGATGTGCAAAAGGTTGTTCCAAAAATATGTGCAAATATGGTGGCAGCAGTCCAAGTGGAGAGAAGTGTGATTTCAATTTTACAATTTCAATCATAAAATACGATTCTAGTTTGCATGCTCTCCCCGTGTTGCCGTGGGTTTCCTCCGTTTGCTCCGGGTTCCTCCCACAGTCCAAAGGCATGCACTCTGGGTTAGGTGATGACTCTAAATTGACCCCGTAAGGTGTGAATGTGTGTGTGATTGCGTGCGTGTGTGTGCCCTACGGTGTGTTGGCGCCTACCCGGGGTTGTTCCCTGCCTTGCGCCCGTAAGTTCCCGGGATAGACTCCGGTCCCTGAGACTGTATACCGTGGACTGTGAATAGAACTGTTTTTAGGCGAAGGTCCTTGCAAACCTCTAAATGCACACACACACACACACACACACACACACACAGTCTTGTATTACTATCTTTGTGAGGTCTTTCCATAGTCTCCCATAATGACTAGATGTTTATAATTTTACACCTACACCTAATCCTAACCCTAACCTTAACCTCAGTAACCAAAAGCACATCTTTTACCTCTTTTAGTTTCTCAAATAAAACAAGCACATTTTCTATAAAGTCATTTCTCCTCATGGGGACCTCTCAAATGTCCCCACAAAACCCAAAAAACAGATAAAAGTGATTTTAGGGGACAAAAAGGTCCCCACAATGTGATAAATACATGAACACACACACACACACACACTCACACACGGTTCAGAATAAGTGACCCGAGGCTGTCGTCAACCATTGTACCATCAACCAGTGTTATCTTAACAAAGTGAGACCGGGGGCAGTATTTATGGACTTACCCTCCTGCCCTTCCTCCAAACATCTGTTCATAACGGTTCACAAAAATCATAGTCTTCTTAATGGAAGTTAATTGACAAAACATTCAATGCTTTATACAAACACTGAACAAAAAAATGTTAAAATAGATTTTTCATACTGAGATATTGGTTTAACCAGGTGTGTGTTTTCTAGTCAGAATATAAAAATGCAGAAATAAAGCTCTTTGAATGAGGCTTTGTATATTTGTTCCATTTTAATGAAATTGGCGTTTACCCCAAAATGACCTCATTTAAACTTTTAGAATTCGAACAATTTTTGAGCATTCTTGGAGTGCCTGCGTGCACAAGCTTTTCTGCATGAACCCATTGTGTGCTGCAGTCTGTATCTTGCGTTATGCTGTTTTTGTCCGCGCTGTAGCGATGGCCGTGTGGGAGCTGTGTGAGAGTGGATGTGCAGTGGATAGATGGTGCGGATTTAGGACGGGGCGGGTGGTGGTGTTGGTGTGAGGGAGGGGAGTGCAGCTCTGTGCCAAGACTAAATGCTGCTCTGCGACTGTAGGTGTCCCACTGTACTGCAGACGCTGGAAATGTTAACCGTTTGAGATTACTGGAATAACATATGCTAAACATGCAGGGCCTTATCTAGAGGCTACTCATTTATGAGTGAGTGATTATTTTGTCATTGTGAACACAGCACACAGTGCACCACAACGTAATGTGAGCTCTGCATTTGACCCATCTGTGAAGGAGCAGTGAGCAGCTTTATGGCAGCGCTTGTAGACTAGTATTTGGGGACGGAACCTTGCTCATGAGTACCTCAGCGGTACCTTTACTGGTCCGGAACTTGAACTGATGTCCCTTCGATCATGGGGCCAAGTCCCTAACCGTTACACTATCAACTGTATTGTATATTGATCTGTCTCATAGTATTTTTAATCTTTGTTTAATGACACTACATTGTAGAGTCCGGAAACAAATTCTTTGTACGTTTTTCTGATCTACAAGGCAAATAAATCTGATTCTGAGTGCTTTCAGTTTGCTCAGTTTTTATTGAAGATATATAATATTATAATATTTGCATATTATAATAAAAACATATAGAGAGAGATTTTGTCGGATGGATATGAGCTGGTCTCTGGAATCCAGTGAAATACACATGGAATGATTTTTGCATAACAACATTGATGACCACATCGGGTACGTTTTCTAGATTTCAGTGATGTGCGTCTTATTTATGTGTGTTATTCTGATACGATGTTATTGAAAGATGCAGAATTTCCTGCAGTTTGCACGCCGAACTCTCATAAGGTTAAGAGTCCATTTGGAGATTAATGAGCTGGAGGAAAACACCTCACCTCCCGCTCTGCTTGGGACTGCGTTTTCCCTCTATCTGGCCGACTGGCTTCCTGTGAAAACAGAGATAAGAAAAGGAAAAAGAGTGACTCTGTTATAACTGTGTTCAGCAAATCCTTACAGCACCTCCTTCCTGCCCAATCTTCACAGATTTATTATCTTAAAGAAACAATGACTATCCACTTCCACTACTGAAATCACTTTAATAAATGACCTCATTTTATTTATTTTCAAAAAATATGAGCACTGCTCCTAAATGGATGGGTCAAATGCCGAGATCACGTTTTGTTGTGGGGTACTGTGTGCTGTGCTGTGTTCACAAAGACATATAATTGCTCTGTTAAATTCTCGTATCTGATCACTGCAGACTTGGCTGCAACAGAATTTAGTATTCTCCACACAATTCGCACATTCCACATTTATCTGCATTAACATGTAGGAAAATCTGCATAACTGAGATAAATGCTACAGACAGAGAGAGAGTTAAACGCAGATTGCGAGGTTCCCACGGTGCTGAGAAGTACAGTACGTTTGGATGGAGATGGTGTGTGTTGAATATAGAAACGCTATCAATATTTAACAGTTTTGGTTTAATAAAAACATGTTATTCTGCATCCGGAGGGTTGTTTTTATTCTTGCGTCATACTACACTGTTGTATTGTTGTATGATATGAGCTGCTGCCTTCACCCAGTCCTAATTAACACTACAGGGATTTGAGAATTTGCTATGTAAAATACCCAAGATTTAGAACTCTCCAGGGCTTTTAACTATTTCTTCACCAAGTTAGCAGTGTACACGCTTCAGCGCTTCAGTACTTATTAGGAAGGTTGCTGTGAAACTTTGTGGTTGTACGCCGAGCCTCAGCATCACGACTCTCCTCCTCTTCCTCTTATTGACAGTATCCTCTCCGCAGGTGGTGATGGTGATCATTTGTATGAATAATGCTGTTTCACGGGAGCAGGTTATAAAAGTCTGGCTCAAATAACAGTGAGACTTTCCGGAAGCCGAGTGACGCCGTGTGAAGAAGAAAATGAAAGCTTGAGTGTTTTTTAGATGAGATGAGCCCCACCTCTAATGATTTTTAGCTCCTTTGGTGGCAAGCGTTCTTGAGGGATTCTTCAATTTCCAGGCCTGAATCCGACTGTGCAGCCTTATGTCTTGTGAAAATGCAAACGCCTCCTCCCGGAGTGATTTATTGGGAGATATTTTAGGCTAGTCCACTTTCAAAGACATATTAATCAGCACAAGACTCTTTTAGAATGATGGACATGATTTCTGATAAAACCCATTCATATGCAAACTGAAAATTTCAATGTCCTTCGAGAATGAATCCAATTATGTAGTGGAATAGCCCACAGGCATGATCTTTACAACCAGAGCTTTTTAAGATGTCATTTTAAACATTCTGTATGAAATCATTTAGTAATTATGATAAGTGACTACTGCTGTTTCAGACATGATTTTCTGCTCTTCTTAATGTAATGTTCTGTCTCCAGAACAAATCCCAAATGTTCCGATCATCCAAACAGTTCATGTATAGCCTCAAGGACACATATCTCATTTTGCATCTATCATGCTAATAATATTTAAAAATCTTTATGACATGACCTTGGCATCAAACCTCATCAAAATTAGGTAATTTAACTTAGTTACACGTCTTAGCAACATGCCACTTGTCCAGGCACAATCAGTAGCAGCATAATTATATTAAATAATAAAGCACTTTTCAACATTTGTTCATACATTGTTTTGCTTCTATACAAATGAACATTTATAGATTTTAGCAGATACTTGCCTTCCTGGCCCAGGGACTTTAGGCTCTGAAGGGATTTGAACTCCCCCACCAATCTCAATGTCAAATTTAAAGTAAATAAAGGTTTATTGCTAAGTATATTGTCACATAAAATAAAACTGCTGGACTCCTGTCAGGGAAAAAGTAAAGTAGTGCCATTACATTATTTGAAAAATGTGAATAGATTTTTTTGAAATGCATGAATCGTGATTCCATTCGATTCGATTATTCTGCACACCCCTTATATGTACATATATATAAATATACACAGAGGCATTGGAGGCTCAACTTTACAGTTCTGAGTACGGAAGTCCCACATGTCGTGTAGAGTGAGGAGTCAGGTCGCATCCGACGATCTGCCCGTACAGCGTGCGCACATAAATTGGGAGCTTTGGCTTTTCAACACGTGATTAAGTCGTACAGTTTGAGGTGGAGGTTTACAAAACGACTGGAAAAATTGCAGAGTGTATGCTTTTAAATATGTGATCGACTCTCCAGGCCTCTATCAGTCCAAATTATTATTATGTAAACCGATTGTGGTTGTAAAAGAGGCACATCTGATGAATAACAACTCCTGTATTTCATAACCAAAGCTACGATCAGAACACTGAGCTGCAATCAATTTAATACATTTCTGAGTATTCCATTTAGAAAAGTCTGAAGCAGAAAGGATGTGAATGCAACCCACAGGCTGGCTAGTGAATGTCCAGTTGTCCGGTTACCTTGCGGGAAAAGGTTCAACCCTGTTTTGTTGCATAAGCAGTTTTTCTTCAAAACTTTGTGCTCTCAAGTCCTCCTTAACATGCTGAAACTCCTGAGAGCGCTGCACACTGCAGCCGGCCTCGTATGAGAGTCCTTCCAGGGTTTCGCAGGCTTTTGTTGAGATTGCTGCAGCCCAAAAAGGCCCGATTTCTCAGCAGTTTTTCAGAAAAAGTGTGATGAAAGTTGCAGTGTGTTTAGGCGTTTTGTTGCGATAAAGTTGCAGGAGCAAGTCAAAGTTGTAGAAAAAATCACGATTTTGTCCCCCTTTATAAAGATTCTCTAACAACGAATTAAAATGAAAACAAAACCACTACTATTTTTATTTACCATTAACCATTTCGTTATTTTTGAAGGTAAATGTGAGGCGTTTTTATCACACACGTTTCCTGCGTCTTCTAAACGCAACAAGGAAGTGAGTTCGTTGATGTGTGGCTCAACGTTTCCTGGAAAATGACAGTGATTTGTCAAAAATTGTGGAGAGGTTGTGGTAATTGGTCGACATCGCAGTAATGAATTTGCAACATCGCAAAATCCTGTAGGGTGTGGTAAGATGCATAGCCTGCTTGCACTGTCATGACTGCAGCAGTATATTCGCTTGTCTGAGTGTAAGCCTGATAGAGATTATTTTGTCTACGGAGGTGTTTTTGTAGACTGGGGTTGTGTTTTGCTGTGGTTTTGTATGGCAATGCAAATAGATTGCTATGTTAGAGTTCCAGCCCCACCCTGAGTCAGAAGGTTATTTTAGTACATTACCTCAAAACCCCAGGCGAGTTGGAAAAACATGCCTTCAAAGTGTGACACAGGGAAACGGCTGCTCCACTGGCTGTTTGTAGCAGGCCATAAAAAGACACGTCCCTATTAGCACCAAATTATGTAGTGAGATCCCAGTGGGAGATGGGAAACCTCCTTCTGAGTAGAGCAGTGTTTGGCTGATTCTCTTCTCAGTGCTTGGGAAGCAGTGCTTTGGGTATGGTACCTTGCTCGTGAGTGCCTCAGTGGTACCTTTAGCCAGTCTGGCATTTGAACTTGCAACCTTCTGATCATGAGGCCAAATTCCAAACTGTTACAGTACCAACTGCCTCTTTATATAGGATATACAGGGCTACTCAAAATTAAAGAGCAGGTTTTAAAAATGTATTTCAAATGAACTGTTTAAGACAGAAAGATTTAAACGCTTAAAAGCCGCCTACAAGTACCAGTGAATGCCACTGAGCAAAGCCGTGAATTCAGTAACTACAGACCAGTTGACTCGTGTGTGGCAAGAAATGGCCTACCGTTTTGGTGTTTATCATGCTACACATGGTGCTCATGTTATATATACAGTATATATATAAAACGAAATGTGAGCTCTCCATTTGACCCATCCGCAAAGTGTTTTTTGGCAGCACCCGAGGAGCTGTGTCTGGGGTCTATATATTTATAGACAGATCAGTCTACATTATCTGCCTTTAAAGTGTGTATATATACTGTAGAGCTCTTGCATGCCCATTGCCCTGTCACCAGTTTTACTTCCTTTGACCACTTCTGTATTAGCCCTGACCACTGCAGCACCAATGCAAATCCCAGTTGGGGCAGCTGGTAGCGTAGCCAGTTAGGAAGCCAGTTATCCCATGGGAGCAGTGCTTTGGGATGGTATCTTTCTCATGAGCACATCAGCGGTACCTTTATTGGTCCGGGATTTAAACTGGTGACCTATCCGTTACGCAACCAACTGCCGCAATCGTCAGAGATATATTAACTTAGTGTTTATTTATACTCAATTAGCTCCAAATTGTCACTAAAATTATGTTTAATAAATCAATAGATTAGTGTGCCCTGCGGTGTGTTGGCGCCTGCCCAGGGTTGTTCCCCACCTCGTGAATGAATGAGATCAATAGATTAAATAAACTTCGTTGCAAATCTTCATCAAGATCTTGGTGCAATCTGATTTTTGGGGCAGTTGAAAGTGTAGCGGAGTGTCGCCGGTTCAAGTCCTGGACCAGTAAAAGGTACCACTGAGGTACTTGTGAGCAAGTACCATCCCCAAGCACTGATCGCTGGCACTACCAAATAAGCTGCCCACTGCTCCTTCACGGATGGGTCAAATGCTGAGGTCACGTTTGGTTGTGGTGCACTATGTGCCGTGATGCGTTCACAATGACAAATAATGACTCACTTAATAACAGCTGTCGTTCTGGAGATGCTCTGACTCAGTCGTCTAATCATCATTTTCTAATGCTTCCAATACATCAGCTTCAGGAAGAAAATGTTCACTTGCCACCCCACTCGTTGACAGGTATTTATTCATTCATTTATTATCCCAACCGTTTAATCCCAACTGAGGTCGCAGGGGGACCAGAGCCCATCCCGGGAACTACGGATGCAAGGTGGGGACCAACCCTGGGCGGGCACCAACATACGGCAGGGTACACACACTCATTTTTATGTATATATCTAGATAGATTTATAGATAGGGAGAGATATGTGTTTGTGCATCAGACATTCTCTCTCTGTATATTAAACATGGATGGACACGGATGTACATTTGTGACCCGATCTGCCATAATGAGTCGGAAGTCGGCGTTCTATTTATTTAGATACGGGCCGATTATGTTGAAAAACATCACAAAAATAGCGATTTTTCTTTTTTGGAGACCAGATTAATTTTGAAGACCTTTTCTTTCATATAAGACCAAAAAAGAAAAATCGATATTTTTGATGTTTGTCAACATAATCGGCCCGTATCTAGATAAATAGAACGCTGACTTCTGACTCATTACGGCAGATCGGGTCGCATTTGATGAAATGAAACTTGTCACGACGGTGTTGAACAGAAATGACGCCGCGTTCTGCACTGCCTCCAACTCACAAACTAATTTTACTGCTCGCTCTTTACTCTTCCTAATATTCCCCTTCTCAGTGGAGTAGTAATTTCCCTTCACACCTCTGCCTCTCTCCAGATCTGGCTCCATTCTCTCTCACCTCTCTCCCTCTTTCATTATCTCTGTACCAGTGTGGATCATGAACATCCACACCACACGATGAGGCGTTTTAATGAACACAAACATTGTTCCGTCCTCACTGGATTGCTGCTACGTTTGGCTCCATCGGACAGATAATCTAATCCTGTACTGTATGTTCATGTAATTGAATCAGATTGAAATAAAGGACTGTGTTATTGCCTTTGTGATGGAGAACAACTGTAATCGCTTTGGATTCAAATAATTTAAATGTAATGTGGAATGTAATTATCACTTCACATGGAGAAAACGGGGACAGTCCCATGTGCTGTGAGCCAGTATATCAGTGGTCCCCAACTGGCGGCCTGTGTGCCAGATCTGACACGAGCAAGCGATATATCTGTCCCTCACGTCACATTGGCAGCAAACGTAAACAGACATGTGCGCTCTCTATGGCCGTCTATAGTTAGCGCTCTCAACGTCAGTGGGTTGACATCACCGCTAGTCATTAAGCGCGAGTGAAATTTTAATGATAACAAGTGCGATAACAGACTTTGAACTTACTGGACAATATATTTATTCCTCTGTATGTGAAATTACAGTTCTGTGCAAAAGTTTTAGGCAGGTGTGAAAAAGTGCTGTAAACAAAGAATGCGTTCAAAAATGGAAGTGTTAATCATTTACTTTCATCAATCAACAAAATGCAGTGAATGAAGAAAAGAGAATCTAAATCAAATCAATATTTGGTGTGACCACCCTTTGCCTTCAAAACAGCATCAGTTCTTCTAGGTTCACTTGCACACAGTTTTTGAAGGAACTCGGCTGGTAGGTTGTTCCAAACATCTTGGAGAACTAACCACAGATCTATAATCCTATAATCCTACAAAATAATATGACTATAATCCTACAAAATCCCTGACTTTGTGCAAGTGTACCTAGAAGAATTGATGCTGGTTTGAAGGCAAAAGGTAGTAACACCAAATACTGATTTGATTTAGATTTTTCTTTTCTTCGCTCACTTTGCATTTTCTAAATTGATAAAAATAAACAATCATTATTTATATTTCTGAAAGCTTACTTTGTTCACAGCATTTTTTCACACCTGCCTAAAACTTTTGCACAGTACTGTATTTCTGAGTAATTCCGAGCACAAAAACTGAATTGCGTAAAAACGCATTAATTACATTATTTGTGATGTAACCATGCGTTAGCGCTGGCAGCTCTCCTGCACACACTGGGGCAGTTGGGAACATAATGGTTGTCCCCATGATCAGAAGGTCCCCGGTTCCAAGTACCAATGAGGTTCTTAGGAGCCAGGTCTCCAAGCAAGCGTCCCCAAGCACTGCTCCCTGGGCACTGACCATCATGCCCACTCCTCTTTCACAGATGAGTCACATGTAGAGGTCACACTAGGTTGTAATGCACTGTGTGCAGTGCTGTTTTCACAATGACAATGTGTATCAAGTGCTAATCTTTAGGTTTTTCGTTCTAAATCTGAATAAATAACTTTGGCTGTATGAGGAAGCTTGACTATGGCTAAACGTTAGACCTTTAAATCCATCTGAAATAGAAATATGTGCTCTTTTAAGTCACTTTCATTCCTCCACTGAAGTCACAATCCCTCCAGCCTCAATGAACTTGATTTCCCCAAGGACAAGCGGAGCCTGGCAGAACGTTACTGCACTGCGGAGTGGAAGGAATCTAGATGGTGACATTCATCTCCAAACATAACAGCAGAAAAAATTCATCTCTGTTAAGCCTCAGTGCTGTACGCAATAGTAGAAATGCAGTACATGCAGGTCGAGGCGTCACCTTCAGTAAAAGGTTGTCTCTTTTTATCTCTACGTGGTTATGGTATAGTATTACACAAGTATGTGTCACTGGAGGTGTGTGTGTGCGCTGCTCTATGGGATAGATTGTGAATGTTGTACTGTCAAGTTCTTATCTGCACTCATTCTGACATAACCACAGAGAGGGTATATTGACTGTGTAATGTTAGATGTTAAGGGTCTTGCTTCCCAATGATGGTGGTTGGATTCAAAACGTTCGTTTCCTCCCTTGGTTCAGACCTTTTGGGCAGGTGTGAATACAAGCACCCGTACTCAGGTGCAGACCAAACAAGTGTACCGAGAGCCAGCTGAAGAGGTGGTCTCAGTTCCATTCCGAACAAACTCTGACACGGTTGGTTTAAGGTGTGAAAGCAGCCCGACCTCGATCCGACCCACCTTTTAATGGGCTCCCGTCGTTGTTGTGCATTATGGGAAAAAATTCGTTGAATAACTACACAACACACACAGATGTGTATAGCCAGGGCTGGAAATGAACCATTTAAGGAGCTCCGAGGAGAGCGCTCCTTCACAGCCGTCTTGCAGCACGTGTTGCAAACTAACATCGTATGGTAAAACTGACGTTGCATCAAACGCTCTCGACGCACAAACATTTCTGCAAACGTATGTAACAGTATAAACCATATAGGGACAAAGAGAACAGCACAAAACATCTCCATGATTGTGTACTTTCACTTTGGTCTTTCACCTTTACTCCACTCGTCCAAGGTCGTCCAATGGTTGAGCAACCTTAGCACACATGTGGTTTTGTTTACAAATTCTGCTCCACTTGCACGGCCTACAACGTGAATGCGAACAACACCAAGGGAAAAAAATAAACATTATATTTGGTTCAAACCAAAGCAAACGAACTAACAGACTTTCCTGGTGTAAATACACGCTAAATGTAAAATGCTAAAAATAACCGTCACTCATATATACACTCATAGTTATGTCTCTAATATATTTAACCCTGCATACAGTCTGCATAATCCATATTTAAAGCGCATAATGCCTTGACGACGGATTATTATATAACAATCATCCCAGAGAGCATGCTTTGATGTAATCCCACTTCTGCATTCAACTAAGACTTTTCAACATCACTCTCAAACAAATACTCCCTGGAAATAAGTAGTGAACCATGTGGTAAAGGTGAAGGGAGGTGATCAACAGTGCCTGTGTTAAAGGGATTGTGCTGCTGGTTATGAAGTAATGGATTATGGTTTTACATCCTGGCACACAATAGGAAAATACATACACACACACACGCACATCTCAAAAGTCGCTATTTCTCAATTACAGAATAATGCAGGTTGTTGACGCGCTGGCACTTTTGAACTTCACTTAAAGAAAACGCTGGTTTTCACCTCCACAGGGTGCCAGCAAACAGATAGGATCTACCTCTAGGTTCAACCCTGATGGGTGTCAGTTTTACTGCTGTGTTTGTGACACAGATGATGGGAGTCACGTCAGGTATTGTGATTACCTCAGATTTTCCGCTGTGTAATTATAACTTTGGGTCATTCCATTTTCAAGCTGTCAACTCATATTTACCTCTGACACATGTACAGCAGATTGCTTGAACCTCACAGTAAGTACTGTGTTACCAGAACAAAACAGTCACGCCAAAGTCCACAACTCGTCCAAATACCCCTTATGAAGGCAAGGTTTTGGTTTATGTCATTGACTTATTTTAGGAATAAATACATAGAGAAGAACTGTGCTGGGAATGAGATGATGTTGCAAAAAACTTGGACTCTAGGGATGCACGATATTTTCAAGATTCAAGATTCAAGGCTCTTTATTTGTCACATGCAAATTATACAGGTACAACATGCGGTGAAATGTGTCCTGATCCACTCTTTTGACCGTGCAGTTTAGGCAAAAGAATTTTTAAAATAATAAAAATAAAATAAAGATACAGTATACAAACTTAAACTTAAAATAAGGAGATAGGGGAATAAAATAAAGATAAATAAACTATTTCTTATATTACAAGTTTAACCTAAGTACAAAAATCTACAGACAGACACACACACATCTCAAAAGTCACTATTTCTCAATTATAGAATAATGCAGGTTGTTGACGCGCTGGCACTTTTGAACTTCACTTAAAGAAAATGCTGGTTTTCACCTCTACAGGGTGCCAGCAAACAGATAGGATCTACCTCTAGGTTCAACCCTGACGGGTGTCAGTTTTATATGGGATATGGGATATGGGAATTACTGGCCGATGCCGATGTCCGATAAATGAGGAAGGCAGAGTTGAGCGCGTAAAGACAAGATATTCCTCTCGCCAAAGTTTGACAGCGCAGGGGCAAGTGAGCGTGAAAGCAGAGTGGAGCGACGGCGGAGCATTTCCAGCGTAGTGCACAACATTTTAAGAAAATGTCACTGTAGTGTACCAAGTCAAATAGGGCACGTGTGACTCTCCATGTGCACTACCTAGTGCATAGAGAGCCGTTAAGTTAAACCCCGGCTATTTCCTAAGATGCATCCTACCACATAGAAAAGTATGATAAGAGCGCCTTACCTACCATACTATTAAGTGCTGTAGTACATAACTCGGGACACAGCCCATGTGTGAGCTCACATTCGCTAAGTAATGCAAACACACAATTTAGTTAATTACAAATGTTTCGTTTGTGCATTTAGAGTTGCGTGTGTAAAGATCAGAGATTTTGCTGGTAAACGTTCCACTGCGTGCTCATAATTTTGGCATGAAATAACGCCATCCATTTTAAGACAGAAGGCGTGGGCCGTATAAAAATCCCACCTCGGACTTTGGACATGCCTGGCACAAGCGCTACCTTTCTAATTTCAGCTTAATGTTGCTGAGAGAGTCCTGCAAGTGGCCCAGCAACAACCCGGGGTTTGAAATATCCCTTGGACTATTTTTGTATTTTTGCTTCTTTAAATAACTAACAACTCATCTTGATCTATTGCTTGTTGTACATTTAATGTTTTTGCGCCCAGTCGCCCAGAGGAGGATGGGGTCCCCCTCCGAGTCTTGGTCCCTCTCAAGGTTTCTTCCTACTAGAGGGAGTTTTTCCTTGCCACTGTCGCCTCAGGCTTGCTTGTTGGGGGGTTTACGCCAGTTATATGTAAAGTGCTTTGTGACAATGACTGTTGTTAAGAGCGCTATATAAATAAATTTGAATTTGAATTTGATAATAAATGTGTCATCAAATATCGACTGAAAATATCAGCCAAATTTAAACATAGTTCCGATGCTGATTCTGATATCATTGTGCATCCCTAACTCTAGTCTCTCCTGGGCTGTGGCGCTCTTCTTTGTGTGTAGTGACGTGACAAATGAATCTAGCTCTCTCTGTTTGAGGCCAGCAGCTGCAGTTGTGTATAGATGTGGAGATAGTCATTTAGACCATGAACATCTCCACCAATTATACACACATCTGTGTGTGTGTGTGTTTGTGTGTGTGTGAGCCTCGCCTCTATAATAGGGGACTTTCACGAAGGCGGCACAATAAAGGCTCCTCAGCAGGCAACGTGCCTCAATCTGTTGCTCCACCAACTCAGCTGTGTGACTTTCTCTTCCAAACATTTGTCAAATCCACACATCTGTGCTGTCTTGCCATCTCTCCCTCGTTCGCTTATCTTTCTCCCTTCATCCTCTCTTTTCCAGCACTGCTATTGCCAGCTTCTGTAAGCGTACGCTGGTGTGCCCTGGCGAGGAGAAGGTGGGTTTAGGGAGGCCATATTTAAAATTTCATAATGAAATGCAGCTTTGTGCCATTCCTCTAATTAAAACCAAGCAATCACAGTAATTATGACTTAATTAGCAGAATGCTGGATTACATGCATCAGTGTCGAGGTGCTAATGAGCCAAAACACCACACTTAATAACAGAATTAATCTTCTCTTTTTCGGGCCTGGCGTTAAACCTCACCTGAAACCAGGTTCAATTTCCTGTAGTGACATCCTTAAATTAACACCACCACAAAAACCTACTAGAAAAACCAAGAACCACATGAGTTTTAACATGGTTTATGATGGTCCTTAGTGATGATCCAATGCTGGTTGATGAAGTCAGCTGCCTAGTGTCGGCTCTGTGATTTGAGGGTTGCCGATTGCGGGTTACCACTGAGGTACTCATGAGCAAGGTACTGTCTCTGTTTCCCGGGTGCTGACAAAAATGCTGCACACTGCTATTTCACGGATATGTCAAATGCAGAGGTCACATTTGTTTGTGGTGCACTGTGCTGTTTTCACAATCACAAATTATTCCTTAAAAAGATCAAATAACGAGTTGCACGGTGGCGCAGTGGTTAGCGCTGGTTCGATCTCTGGGTCGGCTGTAGGGCTTCTTTGAGAGGAGTTTGCGTATTCTCCCCGCGTTCATGTGGGTTTTCCGCAGGCGCTCCAGTTTCCTCCTAAGGTCCAAAAGCTTGCACTATATATAGGTTGTTTGGCGAATCTAAAATTGGCCCTGTAAAGGTGTGACAGTGAGTGTGTGTCCCCTGCGGTGTGTTGGTGCCCACTCAGGGTTGGTCCCCGCCTTGCGCCTGATAGGCTCCGGTCTCTGCGACCGTCAGAATAAGGTCAGAATAAATATTAACACCCTATTATCTACGCTAGTATTTTATGGTGGATCATTACTGTACCTCACACTGCTTGGAAAGACGTAGACTGTCCCATAAAATTACCCTGATCCTGTGTGCCTAGAGACCACGCAGGGCTTTATTACTGAGTTACTCTGAGACTTAGCTAACAAAGCCCTCACTAGCCACATGAAAGCGCTTTAAAGCACATTGTCCCGCTACATGACCTTTTAAGCTCGTGACTTTGATGCTAATTATGGGCCTGTGCTGAATGACTGTCCTGTGAAGACTGTCCCATGACCGGAAGGTGAAACTTAGCAAATGACAAACTATTCTATTTGGAAAAGTGAACACCACTTGGGAATAACATTAACAGATTATCAAAAATCAGTCTGCCAGCATGTCATATGACAGGTTAAGGTAAATTTAGAGTATGCTCCAGTGGTGCTCCAGGTTTCATATATCAATTAAGACAAACAAATTATGATCATCACTCTACAATACTTATATCAATACTGACTAGATTTAGCCGATGACTTATAAGATATACAGCTCCACATCACCTTATTTCTGATTGGTTTTACAGTTTGTGGCTGTGTGTCTGAGTAAAATATGCAGGTTAATGTTCTTTTATAACTTTACCACGCTTATTTCACAATTCCAAACATTTTTGGAGTAAATTATCTTATCTATTATCTTATTATCTTATGGAGTAAATGATCTTAATCTGACCTGGAAGTTGCAAACTACACATATATTATTATACAATGATGTGATTAAAAGAATATTGTCCACAATTCCACAGTGTCCTCATGTGCTGAGCTCTGTTTCCTCTAATCAGCAAACTAAATCAGGTGTTTAGCTGTTAAATATAACACATGGAATAGCTGCTATAAAAACACAACTGCAGTTATATATTAAAATATGGACTGTTTTCTTAGTTTCCACACACCTGCTACTGCAATATCTCATAAAAGAACAGCAACCTGAACATTTTACACTCACAACCACATATTGCAAAGTCAAAGAACACAAAAAAGTGATCTCTTATTTTTTTCTGGAGCTGTAATTTTTAACAGAATGTGATAAGCTGGACTGAAATGGGTCTTGACTCACACTCAAAGTAATATGTCCATCGTTTGGAAAGTTCCCAAAATGGATGTTTGTTTGTATACTAAAGAAAGTAACCTGACAGGTCACTGAGCCCCGGTACAATTATTTTTAGGGACTGTTGGAGATTCTTATACAGTACTCTCCAGTTTCTCCTGCTTCTAATGCTGATTATTGGTATCACCGGTCCCTCTGTTTGGATCATGGGATCATCAGTGTTTGTGGGACTGATCGTACACACCATACCTGCTTCTCTGTCTTTTTCCCAAATAGGCCCCGAGAAATAGAAAAGCCAGGTGGGTGAATGAGTGATTATTTGTCATTGTGAACACAGCACAGCACCACAACGAACGGGTGAACACTCAACCGTTACGCCACCAACTGTCCCACAAAACATTCGATGTTTTAGACTGGACATTGTATCATTGTATCACTCACAGATAAAATCAATCTTCCTGTTTCTCTTTTAGCTTTTCTCACTTGCTCCCACCATCTGATGCTCTACATAGAAGAAGAAGGAAAACACAGAAGGACCTGTCAACTAAACCACTGCTAATTTTTGTTTTGGTCAAATTGCGATTTAATCCTTTTTTAAAGTTTACATCAGAGCCCAGGGCTGAGTCCTCAGTAGGACTGTGTCTGAATACACATGAAAGTCAAACAAAGAAAATTCCAGCTGGCATCAGGATAATTTTCAGTCTAAAATTACATTACAGCCAAATTACATAAAAGGAAAGTGTGTTTCTTTGAGAAGTTGAGTCACGTTCCCTCCACCACTCATCCCTTGATTACCCGCTGATTATTTGAGAAGACGTTTACCCTGTAGATGAAGGTGGCACAATGCAAATTCGACATCACTATCAAAGCAGCATCAAATAAATTGGGTTGGCATCGTTTAGACCTATCAAAGGCCATGCCTCAAGTTCAGCTCCAATATGTACGAGAGGCAATAGGAGTGAGGACGACAACTTGTTTTCCAGTCCCCTTTGGCCGACTCCAGCCTCCTCCAGCCCTCTTCATCCCTCCCTGTCTCCTCTCTCATTCATTCTTGATGTGATGGTTTACGATGGTGGAGGCAGACGGGAAATCTCTAATTTCCTTTGACAGCAGTAGTTCTACTGTGCACATCTCTTGGAACTGACGATGTATAACATCCTCCGCTACCGTCGGATCATATTATCTTTGCTGTTCTCCTTTTGCATATGAAAAATTTTAGGACATTGAATTGTCATAGTTGATTATTGTTCTAGTTTTAATGGCAGTTTCCAATTGCTACTATTTTAGGGGTCCAAGCACAAAGTGCAACCCTATTATAATTGTTCTGTTATTATTATTATTATTATTATTATTATTATATTGACATTTGCAGGGTAAGTAGGAAGAAAGTGGTGGTGTGTATCTCGGCATAGGCCGAAAAGCGTAGTGATTGGCTTAAAATTGGGGTGTTAAAATTAATCACATAATCGATGCATTGCCATTCAGATGTGAACGATTCTGCATCGATGCAATGACAGACCAGAATCAATTATAACAGAGGTTCTCACCCCGCGGTCCACTGTGCCCTAGTAAAACACAACAGAATTGCAGGTTGTCTGTGACATGCCATCCAGTTTCACTACTGAAATTACATTTTAATTTTTTTTTCTTTTTCAAAACCTTTATAGATGATTTGGGCATCTTTATGAATAATGAATTTAATGCAAATATCAAAAAGTAATGCAAAAAATAATGGTCCCTGGGACAGAAGCAGTTGAAAACCCCTGAATTACATCTTAATGACATTGCATGGTGATTTTCTGGCTATGCCATAAAAATTCTAGTTAAATACAACATCATGGTAGTAACTGTGGTTGTGATCCATAGCCAATCTGCATGCAATGTGAAGAAATGTAGAAAAATGTATAGGATGCGTTGAGATTGCATCATGATTCATCAAGATATCGTATCAAATCGAATCATTGAACTAAAAATAGCAATCAAATTGAATCATGAGACCAGCAAAGGTCCACACCTAGTTTTGATCTCTAGGGTCCTATGTCATAAAGATTATCATCAGCAGTGTGTGGGTGTGTGTCTATATCACACATACACATACACTGCTGATAATCAGAGCTGACCTTTTTGTGCTGCTTTTTCGTCTTTTGCTTGGACCCCACTAGTTGCCACTTGTGACTATATTTAAATTTATAAATTGCTTATTATAAAGAAAATACTGATCCAGTACTGACTCCCACTAACATGAAGTGCTGGTTGATCTCTCTCCTCTCTCACTCAACCTTGTCTTTTACTGCTGTCCTTTTACGTCCCCCTTTGGCCAGCTTCAAGCTTTTGTCCACCTCCCATAAAATATCTTACTTTTTACGTGAAAGTCATGAGGTTGAAATATTAGAAACTGTTCCTTTTCAAAGCCTTTGTTCTAGGTTGCTTTTTATTCCACATTCTGTGCTGTTTCAACAGCTTTTTGCTGTCTCCCCCATCTCCCTTTACATCACAGTTAGTGCCCCGTGGCGCAGGGTTTTCCAAGTGTGTCCAACAGATTGCACTTCAACAGCAAACTCCACATCTAGGTGCAAAAGACGAAAACAAGCTCAGAGCGGGTGCTTGATGTGGTGTGGTAACGGCTCGATCAGTATGACAGACCTGGAACTGTTAGTTCTGACACATTCTGTCCCAGGCAGAAAAAAGGAACTGGACGTTGTTTTAGAAGGCCACAAGCCAAATATGTAGCTATAAAGTGTTGAGGCCTCTAGTAAGTGTGTGTGAGTGAGTGAGCGTTCCTCTGGGAGTTTAAGGTATGTGCAGGTGTTTATCATGTATATATGTCCATGAGTGTGTGATAGTGTGGCCAGAATTCCTGACAGGGAGACAATGAGGTTCCACAGACTATGGGTGTGGTAATAAAAAATTTAATTAAGCATTTTCAGTTCACTCGTTATTTCAGCCTCACCAATATTCCCTTTTTCAGTGCAACACAGATTCCATAGTGAAGATAAAAACCAGTGAAAGGTGAACAGGCCAGCCAAAGCGCCTTTAACCGGAATATTAAACCATGAGCCCTCCTGATTGTCTATGTTTTTTTTCTTTTAAAGAGGGAACTAAACCGTTTCCCAACCAAAATAATGCACCGTCAAACTAAATGTTCCTATATGCAGTCGTTATCTAAACTGCTTAATCACTATCGTTGTTTTAGTAGAAAAACTGTATTTAAGTCAAGTATTTCCTTAAGCAGAACAGAATAATTTCAGTCATGTGTTCAGACACTTTTAAAGCATTATTTTCTGTTTAAGAAAGGGCTCAGAGACTGTATCGGATTTGTATCGTATCAGCAGATATCCAAATTTACAATACTGGCATCATATTAGACATAAAAAAGTGGTATTGTGGCATATTTAGATAAAATCCATGCAAACTTCACACAGAAGAGCCCCATGGCCGACCTGGGGATTGGACCCAGGACCTTCGCTCTGGGAGGCGGCAGCGCCAACCCCTGTGCCGCCGTGCTGCCCCCTATATGCACATATTATGTCAAATCTATACAATAAATAAGCACTAATAATATTTGAATAACTTCTTTGTTCATGTGTTAACACCTTGTTCATCAGCTAATTAAATCAACAGAAAAGTAAGTACCTATAACTTTGTTCTGACTCCAAAACGTCCGGCCTTTAGCGGCGTGGGGTACTCGTTTATTTTCCCCATAGGAACTTGGGGACTCGAAAGCTTTCCTTCGTCTGTTTTTGCGCGACAGTCAACATGGTTCTTATGCCACATCAGACCACCTAGATGAACACACATCTCAATCTGTTTCCACCCGCACTCGTCTATTCAGTTTTCATGTCACAGCTTGAGTGATCACATTGAAGCTTTCTTGCACAACTCATGTTACGGTTCTTTCCGGGTAACTCGGTCGCAGTGATGAAGCTTAGAGAGCCATCATCATATAGGACCAACTCTCGGATGGTCCTGCAGTGTGGTTGGTGTGTGTTTGCTGGATGGTAATCTGGGTGTGTGTGTTTGGGCCCCGGCCAGCGTAAGGTTATAAGATCAGCGCTGGCTGAGATTGGAATCTTGGTTGAAACCCTAGAGCTCGTCACCCTGCACACAGATGCTGGGCTCAGCTAGTCTTAATGATTCAGAGAGCACTCACTAAAAACGTAAGACGCTCTGCTTTGGCACTCACTGGGACATAAGCATCTGTACAGTTATTTATGCCCATATATTACAGTACGCGCCCCTGCACTCAACCTGCAGGACCTAACTGAATCAAAACCAGGCACTTGAGCATGCACAGGTAAATATAACTTACATTTTCAGTGTTTGCCTTTGACCTAAGTTGAATATTTTTCATGCAATGTGTAAACACACACATACTGAATTATGCAGCTGACGTTTGCTGTTGCTGTCGCCTTTGGCACACATAAACTTTGCTGGAAAATCACATTCATCATCTTGACTACACACATACACACAGAAAGGGTTTTGTGTTTGCATGAAAATGAGTTGTGTGTCCAAACTATCGTGTATAATTAGTGTTTGGGATCCTTGTGTGTACATATTTGCATGACAAAGGTTTTAACTCATACTGTTGTTAACCTAGAAGCCTTTAATCTGCCCCTTAAAACACCAAACTTTTCCAGAGACCTGACTGGCACTTTGTATGAAGGTACCAACCCCTAGAGAGGGTACACGCTAACCTAATTACCCCCATAGTGTAGTTTCCACCCCATTCTCACACGCTCCCACCTGGTTTTGTTGCACTGTAAGCGAATACTCGCCTCACATGCCATGTCGAATGTTGAACATGGCAGCGGGCCAACAGAGTCAACGGTATGTCAATCTCTCTCAGCAAAGTTGTAAGGGAAGTGTGCTTAAGCCTGGCTTTGTTTAAACCCTGCTACAGACCTAAACACACAGGCGTTTGCGTAATGTCCCGGCCTCTCCTCTCGTACTCCGTGTGTATGAATTGCGCCCATAAATCTCTGCTCCATAAATACTGCATGTGGAACAAACTGTCAGAGGTAAACATTAGAGGTCAGCAGGGACGGCTCTGTGTAGTGTTAGAGAAGCAAATCGTACATCTTACGCTCATTAAAGTCTAAATAGTCCGGCTGTGGTTGAGCCTGTATGGAGATCCCACAACCAGTACAAATGATACTATAACCAGGGGTACACACGTACACATTTTAAATACACACAAAAACTGAAATTCTATATAGAAATATATATTAACATGGATTAAGCCTAGTCCTGGACTAAATTGCTAACGCTTAGGAAGGATGCACATGTTCTGGTGGCCCTGGGCAGCTCATTCCACCAGCCTGGAACCACAAAGGACAGCAGTCTGGACTTGGTGCTTTGTGTGTAGTGTTGGCACAGCCACTCTGTACACCAGTGCCAGTGATTTGAATTTGAATCGAGCAGCCAAGGAAAGCCAGTGTAGGTCAATAAGTTGAGGAGAGACATGTAACCTTTTGGGCTGATCGAAGCCGAGCAGCAGCATTCTTGCACAGGCTGGGAGGAGGGTATTGCAGTAGTCGAGGAGAGAGATAATTATGGCCTTTACCAGGAGTTGGGCGACATATTGCATCAGATAAGGTAACTCACGCATCTGGCGTGACACTCACGCATCAGGGCCTGTGTCCACCAAACAGTTTTTTTCCACTGGCAGCACCTATTTTTAATACAAATCATATGAGCTTCAGCGTTCAGAATGCTAAGCACCTTCAGCAGAAAAAAAACGCCAGTAGTGATGGTCGAGAGCGCTTCAAGTTGAAATCCTTTCAACTTTTAGAACAGCGCTGTGCTCGCCAATGTCACTTGTCTCTTGTCATTTGGGGCATACACAGTCAAGAACTCACTAAAAATGGCAGCGTATCTGGAGCAGCTGAAGAAGATTTCATGAACCCAATCTCGTCTCGAAGACATGTGAGACTCTATTTTAAACGCTGCCGCTAATGTTAAGATGCGATTTCTCTTCATCTTGTCAGCTAAACTAGCTATCTTAAAGAAACACGTTGAAATAGGAACGAACGCGGAAATGCCTGATTGTGCTTTTTGTAACTTAGCAACAACGAGCGCTGAGAGAAAGCACCAAGAAAGTGCTCTGGAAGTGAGGTTTTGAGCGTTCTCAGCTGAAAAAATGTTTGACACAGGCCCCAAAACATCAATCTCAAGCAAGAAATTCCACACCAAAGCTAACCACTATTATATATTTTTAAATTGTTCGTTCATTTGCTGAGTTGATCGCTAGACTAGACAAAATAATGATTTCCTAATCAGTAGATAACTAGTAATAACTTAACAACTAATAACTAATGCTGACATTGCTAACGGTCAAGGACGAGGCTTCAGTGTTAAAGGTTGTTTAGCGCTAGGGTTAGCACTAACCCTAACTCTAAACCTAAACCTAAGCCTAACCAGAAAATTGAAAATTTCACTCCAGCCAACGGACCAAAGTTGGCAACTCTCTTTTGTATTGGGCAAATTGACAGGACCGAGAGATGGACGCAACGTGGTCAGAAAGAGATAGCTTCGGGTGGTATGACGACATTATACATGAACTTCATGTACCTTCTCACTTTTATTCTTACAGCTTCGAAACAAATCTCACATTCCTCCGACTCTGAGAACGGTTGCTATAGCTACACACGAACAATCAGAGAGAACAGGAGAACCATCAGAGCAGATATAGAGGAAAACAGAGCGTATAAAATAAGCTCCGCATTTCATTTTGAAACATTTTCACAGTATCTCAGTGGGTGTTAATTGAGCGGTTATGGGTTTTTACTGTGCAGCTGCTCCCGGCCACTGTTAACACCTCACCGTTTGAATGGCCTTCACGTCACACATCTGCAGGAGGCTTCAGAAAGTAAAAGGTCTGGCCAGAAGTTTGCTCCAACTGTTTGTATTCGACGGCTTCAATAAACCAGCACTGACTTGTGTTTGAGCTCACCTGGCTGAAGGAAGAAATGATCCAAAGAATGTGTCTGGATGTTCTACAAAGGGTTTTGGGTGGAGTGGTCCTTTAAGTAAACAGGTACAAAGAAAATTTGGCAAAACTTTAACTTTCTGCGGCCAGGGTTTTGTTACTTGGTCACATTTGCAAAATGAGTTGATGCCAAAAGCTTGCGCAGTGAGAGTCAGAGCTGGCAGACAGTACTCTTAAGAAAGATATTAAACAAGTTAAAGATGCCAATGTGGCATACAAGGATTCCGTTCACACTACTTTTTACTGAAAGTCATTATTATCCTTTCTGAAAAGTTAGTCCAGTTTGTGCCTTTGGGCAAACAACTCACTTAACCAAAAAATACATTTTTCTGAAGACGCAAAGAAAACTTAGAAGTAATTTTATGCATTATGACTAGATAATACTTCCCTTCCAGCTTGTAGCCCAAGATGTCAAGTTTCCCAGAGCTGAAAATATGCAAAGTATAACAATGAATAAAGAATTTTTGTTTTGCTGCTCTGAAAACCCTGCACTGAAAAGTTGAATCTACTCAGGCATTTGTTTCCTCATTTGCTTTAAAATTCTAAACTATTTTCTTCAATTTATTTGAACTTGAACATTTCATTAAACAAACTTAACTGTTCAAGTACATTACACTAGACTTAAGTTGTTCTACTTAATTAATTTCTTAATTAATAATTTCAAGTTCAGTGAAGTACAAAGTTCAAGTTAATTTAGCCACTTAAAACTTATATTACTGATTTAAGTTTACTGATTTACAAACTTAATTTGAAAGTTAACTTTTACTACTAACTTTCCAAATTAAGATAAAACACAACATAGAAAGAAAATAATGATAAGTAAAAAGTCGAAATTATGAAAAAGAAAGAAATAATTTTGTCATAATTTTGACTTAAAGGTCTCTTTTCTTCCTGTTTTGGCGCAACTCCTTCTTTATTTTCTCTCCCAAAACCGCCACTGAGAAGTCAACCAATGAGCAAATGAGAATTGAAGCCTCTGAACCCTCCAAGTGAAGTTAATGTTATTTGTTAAGTTAACTTGACTAAAATTAAGTTTTTTTGTCTTTGGCACAAGTGCAAAATACTAAAGTGATTTAAGTAATCCTAACTATATACGCTAATTGCAGTAACTATAGTTTTTATTAGTTTTTATAGTTCAAAAACTAATTTAGGGTTAACAGTGTGGTCTCCAGCTACAATTATCAGCTTGGCCATGATCAAAGTATCAATATCTAGCTAATAATCAATACAGTCAAGCTTTAAATGCTTGTTTTTGAAATTTCACAATGAATCACAGTCCTCGACTCATTCATATGGATTTTCCTCCAGACTGATGCATGCCATTCTTTGAGCCATCTGAATTTCACACATGCAGTATGTTGATTTTACAAACACACAGCTCTGTCTGTGCGCCAGACTTCACGATCTTACATGCAAAATGTGAGACTGACTGACGTGGTGTGTGCTGTTTATCGTGGTTGGTTGATGAATGAGGCTTTTGGCAGTAACCTGATATGACTCTACATACCAGCATAATAACCAGCATATGGGCACACGCAGCCGTGCTGTAAACAGTGTCTTCCGGCCGCTCCGAGGGCACGACCCCAGCGTGACCCCCACTTAACTTCTAAACATAGCTCGCCGAGCGCGGGCACAGAGACGCCACCATCCATCAAGGTATCTATAAACACATGTGCTTACTTCCTCCTGTATTTTGGAGAAGAAAGTTCAAAAGCGTGCTGCATTATCTGATGGCAATGAGAAGACTCACTAATAGAGGTGCGATGAGACACTGACGAGACGAGATGATACAGGGGATTGGGTTGACGAGATCTGATCGGTATTTTAAGGAAATCATCTGTGACTGAAATATGTGGTTTTATTCATCTGTTGCATGTGTGTGCAGTGTATTTAGTGCATGACGTGTCTGGACTCTTCTAATTGAAGTGTAAATCATCTCATTAAATCATCAGATTGTACATTATCACATCAACATCTTGATTAAAACATGTTGGAGGCGTAATCCCTGCAGCATCAACAGATTTAGGAACATTAACAGATACAATTAGACTAGGATACTGCTGAACACATCACACCCACAATCTCCACATAACACACAACTCGTCTTCTTGTTGCTGCTTCTGCTGTCGTACTGGAAACGTGTGTGTTGCTGTTCACTAGCTCAACTTCAACCAGATTACACACCTGATTGGAGACCAGACCAGCCAATCAGCTTCCTCTAAGCCTGTGATTGGCTGCTTTTTACCACATTTATAACACAGTACCAAGTGGAGTGAGAGTGAAGGTGGAGTTGAGCGTGACAGGTGCCAGATTTTTGCTGGAGAAAATTCTACTGCACTTTCCGAAGGTTGCCACAAAAGTAACACCATACATTTTAAGACAGATGGCGTGGGCCATATAAAATCCCACCTCTGACTTTGGACATGCCTGGCACAAGCGCTACATTTCTGACGTACAATAAATGCTGAAAATATCAGGCAAATCTAAGCATCGCTCCGATGCTGATGACTTAGCAAAGCAGTTATCATCCGAATTCCGATATTATCGTGCGTCCCTAATTTAAAAAGTCATTTTCCAGGCATTGAGATTTCTTCTTATTTCCTTTCTTTCGTTCTGGCTATGTGTGTGTGTGTGTGTGTGTGTGTGTATGTTTGTTTGTGTGTGTGTGTGTGTGCGTGCCTTGTTTGTTGCTAATCTCTGTCTCTCTCCACACCGAGGTGGCCGGGAGCATGATTGCTGCATTCTCCTTATGCCCCCCACATTCATCCCAGCCTAGGCCTTTATTACTAAATCCTTATTGGCTTCGCCTCTGACTATACTGAGATTAGACGGCTCATAGTGGACTTTCATTTCCCCTTCTCGGGCGATAACACTGCCCACCTCTCACACACACACACACACACACACACACCTTGTCCCAGCCACCTTTCATTAAGGTATTATGAGGTGGTGGACCAAAAGGGGTTCAGTGCACGGTCCAAGCTCCTCATGCAGGAAATAAAAAAGCAAACTATTGAACACCCCCCTCCTCATCCTCATCCTCGCCCGCCCTCCGAACAGCCTCTGTGCCACCGTTCTTCCCCCACATCCTAACCGCATATCTAATCAAACAACAGCTTGCTCTCATCTGTCTCCGTGCCTTGCGGTCGCTAGATCTGGTTTGCTGTACGGTATTGGGTTACACGTGACAGCGAGCGTGAGGTTTGGAGACGAGCCGTTTTGCGGTTTGGTTTTCCTGCGTTTCCGAGGCCTCACATTCCTCCTCATTCGACAATATAGGCAGCTCATTGTTTAATGTGGTCTCAAAATGCTGGCGAGATACCATGAAAGTTGTCTCCGGAACGTGCTAGCCTAATCCACGTTGGTTTTTTCCGGAGAAGGAGGCATGTTGCTATGCAGCCCGTCTTGGGTGACTGTGGCTTTTGTGCAGCTCGGGCCAACAATTTAGCGGGTTCTGACTTACATCACTAGGTTCATTTTTAGACGTGTATTTATATCAAAATTGCTTTGTGGTTCCGTGAACACATTTTTGGTGGGATCTTAAGGAATGACTGGATTTTGCTTTAAAAAATTTGACCATCTCTCTCTCTCTCTCTCTCTCTCTCTCATTCTTTCAGTCAGCCTTTTATTTTCATAATCCTCCATCACTCATTTCCATTTCTAAGTCCACCGGGTGCTGCACCACCCATAAACCTGCTGTGGAAGCAAAAGAGGAAATACCATATGGATTTGAGCAGCACACCTCACATCAGTACGATGATAAGCAGACTGCACGGTTCATCCGCACAGGTGCTGCAGCGCTGCCTGTTTATACTGAATTTTTAAGTCGCTGGCTTGGCATATGCCAGAGAACTGAAAAACTGAAAACTTCTATTGCCGAAGGAGTGGAGACAGCACAGCTGGAACACACCGATCAATAATGTTGTAAACCTGACTTACAAATCCAGCTCTTATAGATTCCATTCCACTGCTAGTCCTGTTTCAATAAACGGCTTTGAGACGTTGTACTTTTGAACTTTGTGCTTAAAGCAAAGCAGATGGCGTGTAATGAAAATTAAAATGTAATCCACTTTGGTGCATCACTTTAGAATTATAATCAGCTCTTTACGATGCTAACATTGACAGTGCTCCCACATTATTCATGCGCTAACAGGTGTGACATCTGAGTGAGTGATTTATTTTGTCACACAGTGCATCACAGCCAAATGTGACCTCTGCTTTGACCCTTCCTGTGTGTTTTGGGACGGTGCCTGGCTCACAGGTAACTCAGAGCCAATTTTGGGGGAATAGCTAACAAAAAATTTTAATGCTACTAACATATCTTTTGTCAGTAGTTTATCAGTGACAAAACATCTTTATTAATGCTATAGATTATTAAACAAATAGCAGTGTAGTTTGGCAAAACATTTGTGGCATATCATCTGTTTAATTTCTGTTAAGATATTTGTGGTTTTAAAACTAGGGATGGACGATGTACATTTCTAACACAGAGCCAAGTCAAGTGAGCGTGACAGCAGAGTGGAGCAAAGGCAGAGTGCATAGTGCACTACATTTTAAGAAAAGGTCTCTTCCCGCCCTATGTGGTGTACCAAGTCAAATAGGGCGCGTTTAACACTCCATGTGCATGACCTAGTGCATAGAGAGCTGTTTTCCAATATTATAGTGCCAATTATCGGCTGATCAATTCGCCTTTCGGCCTAACGTGAGATGCACACCTCCATACTTACCCTGAAAATATCAGCCTTCTGTGACTTACGGTTAGTTTTGCCTGAGAAAATAATAATAACAATTGTTCCACAACAAAATGTGACCTCTGCTTTTGACCCATCCATAAAGCAGCAGTGGGCAGCTGACATGGGCAATGCCTAGGGAGCAGTGCGTGGGGATGGTACTATGCTCACAAGTATTTCAGTGGTACCTTTAACAGTCTGGGATTTGAACTGGCAGCATTCCGATCATGAGGCAAATGCCCAAACCGTTATGTTACCAACTGCTTATCCAGAGCAACTTCCAATGATGATACTGTTGTAGGTGGGTCTCAAACTCACAACCTCTTGGTCCAGAGGTGAGCATCCTACCCACTAAACCATCACCACCACATGGTTTAAACAATATCTTTGAGGGAGACTTTAACTTAAGATGGGGAAATGTGTAAAACAGACTGTTCACTAAAAGATCATAACAGTCACATCTCAGGTATCTCCAGTTTTGGAATTTCTAGGCTGTAATTATGCTTTGCTCAAATCTATTGCGTTCTTTTTGGGTTTTTAAAGCTTGAACAGTCTGCTCTTTAAATCTACAGGCCTAAAGGAATTTGAAGAAGTACAGGAAAGAGATGAATCATCAGTCTGCTGGATTAATGGTGGTAATTCAGTGAAGATTAGGAGAACCTGGGGTAATGGATGAATTTTTCACACACACACATAGACACACACACACACACACACTCCCTCTCTTTTACAACCAATCCCAGCCACTGAAGCCATATTTGTCATCGCCTTGTGCAATAAAGACAAGGCTGCAGTTTCATGGGGAGGAAACAGAGACATTCTTAAACTTTTATCCAGATCAGAGCGAGTCCAGCCCACCACAAGTATAAGCTGCTTTCTGAGGTACCTTATGCTACCCCTGTCTGATATTGAGATTACCTCACCAGCTAAATGAGGGGGGATAAAACTAATACCCACCCTGCCATGAGCTCAGAGACGTCGTTGGAAAACTGAAAATACAGACTGCCAATCATCTAATGTATTTATCAAGTGGTTTGCGGTGCAATGATTGACACCTTGCGTTAGAAACCAGATGAGCATAAAACCCCCGATCCAAACCCTTAACTCCAAGCTGCTCCAGGCAGACAGTTGAAATAATTAGGATATATACGTGTCTACAAAGCTTCATAAATATAAATATGACATTCATGCTGCTCCTTCTGTTTTATAGAAAGCTACTCGTCAGTTTCCTTACAAACCTAAATGCGGAGACAAGGTCAGATTTACTGTGAACACAGCACAGCACACAGCACACCTCAACCAAATCTGACCTCTGCATTTCACCCAGCGGGCAGCTTTATTTTTGGCAGCATCCGGGGAGCAGTGCTTGGGGACGGTACCTTGCTCATGAGTACCTCAGTGGTACCTCTACTGGTCCGGGACCAGGTTAACACAACTTATTGCTGACTGTAGCAGAGTGGTGGGACTGCTATTTAAGTTTGATTCATACCCGGCTCCAGTGCTGGACAGATGGCATGAAAAATAGCAGCTCTTTGTCAAACAATAAGCTTTGTGTCAAATTTGGTTCACTGCAGTTCACGGTAAGGGAAGTGTGGTGCAGTTTATCGTTCAGGATGCTTGTAAAAACACACACAACAGAGCAGCAGTGTTGGGGTTTCACTGTGTGAGGAGGCTGTAATTTCTAAATGAACGTCACCTCCCGTCTCTCTTCATCCTGACAGGAAAACGCAGGCTTGTAAAAGCAGATTTTAATTGTTTGACTGATGCGTAAGAGGCTGCTGAATAGTGGCTCACCAACTCGCCGTATTGTGTGGTATTGTGCCGGAGCCGTTTGAGAGCCGGTTAGTGTCTGTGTGTGTCTGTGTTATAATTGACAGCTTCGCCTCCTTCACCTGATGAGTCATTAAGATGTAAAATGACTGCTTTCTCCCCAACTTGAACTGACGGAGACGTCAGATTTGTTTAGCCGACTCCTTCTCCTCTTTGAGCTATGAGTTGTGTGACAGCTGACAGGAGGATGTGAAGCGGCGAGCGAGGGGGCGAGAGCGAGAGATTCTGCCGGGTTAAAGAAATACGCCTAATTTCCACATGAGACGGAAAGCAGACGACGATCCTGACAGATAAATCAGGCAGATGTTGGTTTTATTGAACTGAGGAAGGAATACGATGGTGGAGGGAAGGTTTTTTATAGCATGATGTAACTATGTAAATATTCTCACTATTATATTGCCTCTATGACTTGACACATGAATAGCTGCTTTTAGGCAGTTTGCTGTGTTAACCCTTTCATGAACCGTTTCCACAGATCAGATGCCATGACAGCAGCCGTTCCTCATGCAGTTAAGCAAAGGAAATACAACCTCAGACGGCTAGTATGTAGTAATGGTAGCATAACAGTTAGAGAGCTGGCACCGTAATCAGAATGTCGCCAGTTCAAGACCCGGACTGGTAAAGGTACCACTGAGGTACTCATGAGCAAGGTAAAGTAGCAACTAACATAGTGTATGTTAGCAACTAAGAGTGTACATTAGCATTAGCAACTAACATAGTGTACATTAGCAACTAAGGGCCGGTAAAGTTACCACTGAGGTACCCATGAGCAAGGTACCGTCCCCAAGCACAGCTCCCTGGGTGCTGCCCTTGTTAGCTGCCCACTGCTCCTTCATGGATGGGTCAAATGCAAAGGTCACATTTCATTGTGGTGCACTGTGTGCTGTGCTGTGGTGTGTTCACAATGACAAATAATCACTCACTTTCACTTTTAGAGCGTACATTAACATTAGCAACTGACATAATGTACATTAGCATTAGTGACTAACATTGTGTACATTAACAACTAACATAGTGTTGCTAACATAGTTAGCAATATGTTAGCAACTATGCTTTTGGAAAACGCCGCAGAAAGTTGTGATAAATAGGGATCAGACCTAGCCGATAATTGCTTTTTTGTAGTCATACGAGTCTGAGGTGGGAGTATACGGCCCGCGCCTTCTGGCTAAAAATGTATGGCGTTATTTTGTGACAAAATTCTGAGCACGCAGAACGTTCAAATCAAAATCTTGTCTTTACGCACTCAACTCTCAAAATTTTAACTAACTGAATTGTGTGTTTGCCTCACTTAGCGAATGTGAGCTCACACATGGGCTGTGTCCTGAGCCATGTACTACTGCACTTTTCATACTGTCCTATGTGGTAGTATGCATCTCAGAACAATAGCCGCGTTTGTAGCTTGACGCCTCTCTACACATTTGGTTAGTGTATATGGAGTGTCACACGCCTTATTTGACTTGGTACACTACGTAGGGTGGAAAGTGACTTTTTCTTAAATGTTGTGCGCTGGAAATACTCCTCCCTCGCTCCACTCTGCTTTCACACTCACTTTGACTTGGCGCTGTGTTAGAAATGTCAGAACTATGGTGTTATTTTTGTGCCAAAACTCTGAGCGTGAAGTGGAAGTTTGGTGAGCAAAACATCTTGTCTTTACGTGTGCAACTCCTCATTTATCAGCATATCACGCATTCCAGTAATGAGACCAAACGTTTCACTTTATTCCATTGGTGACTTTATTCTGAATGTGACTCAGAACTCCGTGAACACACACCTAATCTGTAAAACTGCACTCACATACAGTACACACCACTGGCATTGAGTGTATTTTTCAGAGTGAAACTTCACATCCGTTTGTGTGTTCCGTGACGAGGGCCCCTCTTCCAGTCCCAGTTCTGCACATCTGTTGATAATGCTGGTGTGACATGTGAGAGGCCGGTTCCTCCTGCACGTAGTTCACGAGAGCTCGTAGATGTGGATTTATGGCAGTGAAGTGAGTAATCTGCGAGCAGCTCTAATTGGGTCGTGGTCTCGACTCTGCTCTCAGGCTCAGGAACGCGGGAACGACGGCAGCGTGAGTGACGTTTTTCATTCCAGCAAGTTGCTGTGAAGCAGACGACAAGTCTACCCCCCTCCCTGAGCCATGAGCCAAGAGCACAGCTGTTAGAGTCATTCTCTCTCTCTCTCTCTCTCTCTCTCTCTCCCTCCCCCGTTCTTACATTTCTCTCTCCGTTTTCTATTTTCTCTCTCTCTTTCTCTCTTGCTGTCCCACTCTTTCCCATTCTTTCACACCCCTTCTTTCCTCCTCTCTCTTAACCCTAACCCTAACCCTGTCTTCTCTTTCTATCACCCTCATTTTCCCTCTCTCTCTCTTTTCCCCTCCTCCTCCCTTTTTCCCACTCCTTCTCTCCCGATCTCTCTTTCTTTACATTTCTCTTCCTTCTTTTCCCCAATCTCTCTTTCTCTCGCTCTATTGTTCCCTCTTTTCCCACTCTCACCACCTCTTTCCCTTCTCTCCTCCCTCTCACTCTTTCTCTTCCCCCTCTCTTTCTCCTTTCTCCTTCCCTCTCTCCCACTCTCTTTCCCTCTCTTTCTCTTTCTCACCCCCCCTCTCTCTCTCTCTATTTTCCTCTCTTTATCCTCCCCCTTTTCTTTCCTTTTATCTTTCCCTGTTTTCATGACTCGCTTTCTTTCCGATTCTCTCTATCTCTCTCTCTCTCTTCTTCCCGTCTCTTTCCACTTCCCTCTCTCCTGCTCTCTCCCTATTTATCCCCCTCTCTCTTGCCCTGTCTTTCCTGTTCTCTGTTTCCTTCTCTTTGCTCTCTCACTACGTTTCTCTTCATTTCTCTCCCACTCTCTCAGTCTCTCCACTTTTCTTTTCCTCTCTTTGCTTTCTCTCCCCGCTTGTTCCCCCCTCTCTCTACCTTTCTTTCTCTCCAACCGTCTTTCTCTATCCCTTCCTCTCTTTCATATCAGTATGATGATTTCCTTTGCTGCTGTCTACAGAATCCACTCTTTCACCCGTCTTTTTCTTTTTCTTGTTGTTCTGTTCTCACTCTCTCCAGCTTGTTTGGTTGTGTTGGGGTGTCAACATGACTGACATGAAAACCACTAAACGTACCCAGTCTGACCTGCTGTTAGCTGCTGTACAAAAACTTCAAATCTAGTTGATGTTGTGGTGAAAGCAGGTGATAAATAACATGTAGGCATCATCTCCCGTATGACTAGGGGTGGGAATCGAAACCCGGTTCTGATTTAGAACCGGTTTTATTTTTGCGAAGCATCAGAATTGTTTACCTCCGACGTTATCGGTTCCTCTAACGATTCTTTCGGACTTTTTCCTGCGTCGCGTGCGATGACATCACACTCCGTGACTCGAATTATCATGGAGCGGAGAAAGCGGTCCAAGGTGTGGTTGCATTTTACAAAAAAAAACCCGACGAGTTGCGTTCTTTGTAATCAGTGTAGTGCCGTTTTAACTTGCAAGGATGGTATCACCAGCAACATGTTAAAACATTTAAGGTCTCAACACAGCATTAAAATTCAAGAATGCCATTTGTTCGATTCTCAGCGCAAGCTCCGTGGTTTCCATAGACGAGGGTAACTTTAACTACAATGCCTTAACCCTACAGGTAATTTTCTGAAATTTAAACGATTTACGTAGTACATTTGTTTCATCCATTTTAGATGAACAGACAGGGTAACAATGATAGCTTCTCTGAGGCAGCAAGAGCGTCAGCTCCGGAAAGACAAACCCCATTCACACTCGCGGTCCAGGCAGCGAAGTTCAATGCGGCGAGGGTAGACGAGTGCCACCGAGCTGTGACAATGTTCGTGGTGAAAGGTTTTCATCCTTTCGCCACAGTAGAGCAGGGCGCTTTTCGGTAGGCAGTAAAACGCTTTCATTTAAGTTAGTTTTATATGTGCCTATATTGTAAAGAATCAATAAGGAATCGTATCGATAAGAAGAATCGATAATGGCATTGACATCAATAATTTCTTATCGATTCCCATCCCTACGTACACTATATGACTGTATGACAGTCACATATAAGAGTAATAAAACCTGTCCTTAGAACACAACCACGCACCGAGGCTTGGTATTGTGATATATGGATGTAGATATAAAAACCTGACTCAGTGTTGTTTTATCTGGAATCTGTGGAATGTGTTACCTAAGCTTTTTACCTGATTTTAACCATTAGCCGTTCATGCACAGCACCACTCTCCTACTCTTGTGCTCCAAACACTGTAATGAGGTAAACAACATTGGTATTAAATTTGGACGAGCTCTGCATGGCTTGACTTCCCCTTCTCAGACTGCTCTTTAAAGGCAGGGGTTCAGCCGCCGGTCAGCGAGAGAGAACCGGTGGGTGGTTTATTTGGGCTCAGTGAGGACGAGATAAAGACCAGAAAAAAAGAAAGACAGAAGGAAGTGTTGGCAGTAGATGTGCTCGGAGGCTTCACGGTGAGACGCCCACAAGACGTGATACTACACATCCACAACACGGATGAAGAGGAACGTGGTTAAAGTCGCCCGTGTCCCGGGCTGAACTCAGCACAATCACTTCACCAACTGCTGGCTGCTTTTTGTGCCAATTGTCTTTGACCATCAGGGACAGTTGGTAGTATGACAGTTAGGGAGTTAGCCTGGTGATCGTAAGGTCGCCTGTTCAAGTCCCAGACACACTTACATTTACATTTGCAGCATTTAACAGATGCTGTGATCCAAACAGTCCTCCCTGAGAGCAACTTGGATTTATTTTGGTCACGGACACAGTGGTGGTAGTTCTGGAGGTAGGACTTGAACCCACCACCTCTAGATCCAGAAGTAAGCATTCCTAATTAATAGATTCAATCAATCAATCCTAACCCTGCAGAAAAACTCAATCTTTGATTCTACTGATGCACAGTCTTTAACTTGAATCCCAATCCAGATGTGTGTTTCCCAAAAGCATAGATCCTTACTACATTAACAAGTAACATAGTGTCCCTGACCGGTAAAGGTATGACTGAGGTACTCATGTGCTTTGTGCTTTGTCAATTAAGACCAATTTTATTGTGACCATCAGTGTTTTTTGGGGCCTCTTCAGGCTGTTTTTAGTGCCAAACCAGCATGAAAACCCAGTTTAAGCTGTGTTTTGAACCCATGACAATCTTAACCAGCATCCGACCAGGAAAAGCCATCTGGAGCCAACTTAAAATCAGTGCTGATCTGTGCTGTTTCTGAGACATGCCCACTCCCTCCTCCTCCATATCTTGAGCCTGACTTTAATCACATTCATCCTGCATCTCCAGTTCTGCCCCTTCGTGCCAGCTGACATATTGTAATGACCGGCTGATTAAAAGCATAAATCTGTCATGTGAGTGTATAAGCTGCGACATTCCATGGAGAGAGGAAATTACTGCCGAGAGGACGCTAAATCTTTTAGGCGGTGCATCATACTTTGTCCATTTTGTATCGGCATGTGGTTGCGGTGCTGCGTTTGTGTTGCGTCTGCTCAGAAAGCTGATTGTTGAGTCGTCCGGCTTGTCCACATCACCACATCTACAACTGAAATTGACACTCAGCCTCCTACCCATCAGAACCAATTTGCTCTTCGAAACCGCTTGGGTGTAAGATGCAAATACCTGAGCATCTCTGGCTGGATTTCCTCTCTGGCTCACGTAGCACTCAGCGGCTGAGAGGAGTCCTTTAGGCTTCACAGCTGGCAGCAACCGTCTCAGACTGTTCACTTGTAACTTAATAGCGAGACTTTGAAACCAATGTGAGATTTGGTCAAGTTTCAAACTGCGGTGACGACAAGCCATGAGGTTAATATTAGGAATAAAAATCAAGTTCCATTATGATACAATATTTTATCAAATAAATGGACAATGATTTAATTTCTGCTGACATTACAAAGTCGGTTGCGATACAATTTTGAGTCAATAGCCTCTATTTCTAGAGAAGCCTCTATTTATTAATAAAAGTTAATAAATTGTCACGTAGTGCAGCACCATGGTGCAGTGGTTAGTGCTGCTGCCTCACAGCGAGAAGGCCTTGAGTTCGATCCCGGGGTCTTTCTGTGTAGAGTTTGCATGCTCTCCATGTGTTCGTGTGGGTTTTCTCTGGGTGCTCTGGTTTCCTCCCACAGTCCACAAGTATGCACTATAGGTTAATTAACGACACTGCAATGTGCGGTGTATTGGCGCCCGCCCAGAGTTGGTCCGCGCCATGCACCCATAGTTCCCAGGATAGGCGCCGGTCCCCGCGACCCCCAAAAGCACTTAAGCGGTTCGGATAATGAATGAATGAATGAATAGAAAATGAGTTTCAGAGTTTATAGAGACATTAGAGCCTGATCAATATGGGATTTCTATGTCTAATGCAGATTTTTGATCCTTCATCTGTCATTCAGTATTGCTGAGAACACAGTATAAACACAAAAAACCAACAGTGGAGTTGCAATTAGAGATGTAGCCGATCCGATATGTGGATGGGTATCGGCCCAATAACGGCTCAAACGGCTGGATCGAGTATCGGTGTCATTGGGCCGTTCTATGGAGCCGATCTGTAAATGCGTGCACGCTCAGTTCGTTATGTATGGGAAGTGGCACTGCGGTAAAGTAGAGCTGAAATGATTATTCCAATAACTCCAATAATTCTATTACAAAACATGGTCGAGGAATGGAAGCTTGGTTTAATTCATTTTACGCACTAGAGCAGCTCCGCTTGTATTTCACACGGACACTTAATAGTGACACACAACGTTTTCTGTGGCGCGATCAAGACAAGACCTGATCCCTCTGCATGTGAAAGTATTTGTGAGATGTTCCGTCACTAAAACTGAAGTAAATGCATAAAAATTTTTCGGGATGTAAACGCGTGCTGTGTTAATGACCATGAGCATGAGCGCCGTTACTCGCTAAAACGCTCCAGTTCGGTCAAAATGTCCCCTTTATTACAGACACAAACCATATTTCAGCTGATAAATAACCACGACAACCAGCGTTCTACTCACAATTCTGCCGTTTATTTAGATTTTCCCATAGATTTTCCATCGTTTATTCTGGAACGTGCGCCCAGGATTGTGGGAAATGTAGTTCTCTGCAAAAGCGGCTCATTTTATAGGCCAAATTGGTTCAAAATGACAAACTTCAATATTTCATTTTCAATTGATCAAATTTTTTTCAATTTTATAATGTTATAGTGTAATCAGTGAGAAAGAAGAAATATTTATATGTCTAAGCGAACAATTTTTGAGAACAAATAATTTAGCATATACGTGTGTGTAATTATTACATTGTTTTAGTTAGGAAAACAGTATTTAAATCAAGCATTTCCTTAAGCATAACAATAATGTCAGTCATGTATTCAGACATTTTAAAGCATTATTTTATGTTTAAATAAAGACTGTGACTGTATCGGATTTGTATCAGTATCGGCAGATATTCAAATTTACAACATCGGTATCGGTATCGGACATAAAAAAGTGGTATCAGCCCATCTCTAGTTGCAATGTGCATTCCAGTGGACAAACAACACAATAACAACACTCAAAATGTGTGATCCGTCTTTTGTCTTTTTGTTTCTTTTTGAATTGACATTTATTTGTTGTCAAATTCACCAATACTAATTGAACAGTACTCTGCTCATATCAGACGATAATATCTGTAACCTGTATATTGGACGCATTCTAACGTACTCTTTATATTGGCAAATATTTACTAATTACAGCACACAACATTCTATATGTGAATGAATAACAGAATATGGCACGAAAAAGTGTATCTGAAAGCACAGACTGTTATACTGTATATTAGTCGTGACACACATTGTTGCTCATAAACATGAAGCAGATTATATTTAGAGCATAAATATTTAGCTTCATTCCAGACGGCACATGGGCTTGTTTACTCCACGGCCTCCTGTACTGAGGTGCCGGTTCAGAGCTTTTCCTGTGCGAGGTCTGTTTGATGTGGCATGACGGCTCCAGGAGTTTATGAACGGATATTTAAGCCTCCCTGTTAAGGGAAAATGGCTTCTCTGTCTTGCCTACAGACCAGTCAGTCATCTGGCTTTAAACCTCCTCAGTACCTGAGGAACACTCGTCTGCTGTGCTGTTTGTGTTCCTGTTTTTAAAAAATTGCTGGGTGAAAAGTGCAGCTTGTGTTGCATGTAATAACTTATGGCTTCAAATATTTCCAAACTGTTTGTGTGTTTGCCCGCCTGTCTTCATCATCATATGGTTAAGATCTCCGGTGTGCGTGTGGGTGTATCTGCCAAAAATGCCTTCACATACAGAGCAGAAGGTCAGTCATGAAGAATGTCTTGGGACAGCAGTAGGCACCGCACCTGCCTTCTGCCAGATCAGGGGCAGGTTTCCCATACCTGGCGTCTCTAATGGAATGAGGGGAATCTCTTCATTTTGTTGAGACGAGGATTAAACAGGGAATCGTTTCATGCCTCGCTCAGGTTTGAAAGCTTGTACAGGATCTCTAGAGACATCGAACATTCCATGCCCAAATTGTCACACTAAATCTCTGGACACTGCGGTGCTTAGTTGCTCCTGCCTTGTGCCTATGAACTTTTTGTGAGCGAAGGATTATTATGAACGCAGCATGACACACAGACACACTTCATTTGGTTACTTCAGGGGTAGCTTTAGCAGTTCGGGACACGAACCGGTGACCTTCCAAAGCTGCTGTGGATCTTATGCACACCTCTGTGACCTCTGCATTTGACCCATCTATGAAGGAGCAGTGGGCAGCTTTTTGGCAGCACCCAGGAAGCAGTGTTTGAGGATGGTACCTTTCTCATGGGTACCTCAGTGGTACCTTTACCACTGAAGATGGATAAAAGTGAGGAAGGATATTTTCACTGCAGCATGGAGTGTTGGACATTAGCATGGAAGGATCTGAATGAGAATTAAACCAACCGTTCAGCCTGTGTGTATTTAACACCTTTTACGGCTAACTTCACACTACCTGCAAAAGATGATGATGAATAAACTCGGCCGTTAAACATCGTTCCTCTCACGTTCACTTTCGCCTCACAAAATATTAGCTATGCTAAAGCACTCGTTTCCTCACCTCTTTCTGAGAAATTCCATCACAAAATGCAAACACACTATTGTTCTTACAGACGAGGAGTTCTCGCACCGGCGCCAGAATAGCTTTCTGGGTGAGGAAATCCCCCCCACACATCCAGACCCCAGACGGGTCTCAGGTAATTTAATGTGAAATGACTTTCAGATTCATTTGAGTCTGGGAATGTAAGCTGCCATAATCATTCCAGCGTTGTGACATTAGAGGCCAAAGGGGCGATTACCAGCTAAAAATTGTGCTCTTATGTGAGGAATGTGATTAATTAAAAAGACAGATGTTGTGGGAGGGACTTAAGACAGGGTTTTGTGGTCAAGCTGGTTCCATGCAGTTCAATCTTTTATTTTTTTGCCTCCCTCTTCGGCATTCTCCGAGAAACACTTTCTCTCCCATTTTCAGGAAAATAGCCTGTGCAGTAGAGGGGAGAGCGCTAGAGAGGTAGAGTTACATGCTGAGGTGTATAAGGCAGTCCCTACAGCTCTTTTTAAAGATTGTTGCAGCCTAAAATAAGTTGCGATGAAAGTTTTCAAATTAGTTGCGATGAAAGTTTCTGTGTTTTTAGGTGTTTTGTTGCAATAAAGGGAGAAAGTCAAAGTGGCGGAAACAATTAGCTATTTTGTCCCCCTTTATACTGATTCTTTAATAATTAATTAAAATGAAGGAAACAAAACCACTTTTTTTATATTAAGCATTAATCATTTAGCTATTCATTCATTCAATATCTGAACCGCTTAATCCCAACTGGGGTCGCAGGGGGGGCGCAAGGCGGGTAACAACCCTGAGTAGGCGCCAACACACTGCAGGACACACACACTCACGCAGTCACACACACATTCACACTTTATGGGTGCCAATTTAGTGTTGCCAATTAAGCTATATTGCACGCCTTTGGACTGTGGGAGGAAACCGGAGCAAACCCAGGTGAACACGGGGAGAGCATGCAAACTCCACACAGAAAGCCCCCAAGGCTGACCCGGGGCTCGAACCCAGGACCTTCTCGCTGTGAGGCGGCATCACTAACCACTGCATCACTGCACCTCAACGTTTTGAGGGAAACGACAATGATTGATCAAAAATTGTGGAAAAGTTGCGGTAAATGGTCAAAATTGCACGGTAGTAATGAATTTGCTGGGACTGGCTGAATTTGCGTTAATAGCCGCAATCGCAACATCGTGAAATCCTGGAGGTTCTGATAAGGTGATAACAGATACAGTTTCATACACATTCCTGAAGCTTGGAGATGCATGTCATATGACTGTCGAAAACTGCAATTATGTAAATATATATAATAAATGAAACCAACAAATGAAACCTGTCATTTTGGGGCAGTTAGTAATGTAACAGGGAGTTGGTCCCATGATCAGATGGTCACCGGTTCAAATCCTGTACCCGGTAAAAGTACCACTGAGGTTCTCACGAGCGAGGTGTTGCCATAAACTGCCTACTACTGCTTTACGAACAGAGGTCACATTTTTAGGGTAGTTGGTAATGTAACAGTTAAGGACTATAGTCTGGGATTCAAACCGACGACTTCTGATCACACAGCAAGCTCCTAAACTATTATGCTACCAACTGCCCTGAGTGACTAATTAGTTTTCCAATAAAGCAGACTCAAAACATTTCCTGTGCGCAGTCCGACATAGAAAACAGGAAATCTTTGCATGCCTGATAGTCCTTTAGTTGCACTCACTGAAAGAAATCAGGGTCTAAAACTCCTACACACACACACACACACACACACTTCAATTAGTTATGAGGGAGGTGTGATTTGTTTGAACAGTCAGTGATATGCAGCAATGCATGAAAAACAGCTCTTTGGGTAAAAAGAGAAGCTCACAAGGAGTTTGCTTGTTCTACAGCCGAAGTTCAGCAGTCATCACCTCGCCACAAGAAGAGAAGAGAAGATACGGAATGAGAAAACGAGAGTTTAACCTCATGAGAGTTCATCCTGCAACCTGTATACATTTTTGCAACCCTCAATAACTGCGTATTGTTGCTGTCGGGCAGAAATCTTTCATGTCCCAAATGGTTAAATTGGGAAAAAAAAATCTATATTCTAAATATATGTACATTGCGTCATCAAAATTGGTATCACACGGACAAAATAAAGAGGTTATGACTTGCTGAGGTCCTTGGGAAGACAAGGGGGTGGACTTAAAAGGGTCGCTGGTTCAGAAACCAGAACCAGAAAAGGTACCACCGAGGTACTCACTGAGTAAAGTACCGTTCTAAAGCACTGTTCTCCAGATGCTGCCCACTGATCCGGAATTAAATTAAAGTGGTAATTGCGTAACGGTTAGGGTGTATGCCTTGTGATCGGAAGGTCGCGTGTTCAAGTCTCAGACCAGTATGGATGGATGGGTCAAATACAGAACTAACATTTAGCTGTGGTGCACTGTGTTCACAATGACACCAGAAGCCTATGTAGAGGTGCTGAAATTAACGTGATATGTTCTCACTTCTTTGAGCCAGTTAAGAGACGTGCTGCAGCATTTTGGACAAGCTGTAGACGTGACAAACATGACTGACTGACGCCAAGATAAAGAGAATCAAAATAGTCCAGACGAGATGTGATAAAAGCATGAATAACCTTCTCTAACTGCTTGAAAGACAAACAAGATTTATTTAAGAATTTGTCCTCAACTGAAAGAAACTGGCTGGTATTTGTTTATCCTTAAATCAGAGTCAACAATTGTGCCACAGTATTTGCAGCAGGACACGTCTGACCCCTCGTTTAAGCGTTTGCTCAGCCATTATAACTGTACAAGCTGCACCCAAACGCTATTCCGCTTTCATCACAGACCCTGTAAAACTTGACTACACGCTAGACGAGAGCCAGTCTTTTTAATGGCTGCTCCAGAGCCAGACCAATTGAAGTAGCGATAATCTCTCTGATGAAAACTTGAGCTTTGTTTCTCACTCCACCCCCGTCTTGTTCTCTAGCCGTTGAACCTTTTGAGAACTTTGACATTTTCAAGTGTTCCTCTGTCCCTTTATTTATTTTTTCATTGTGAACACAGTACACCACAACGAGATGTGAGCTCTGCATTTGACTCATCCATGAAGGCAGCTAACAAGGGCAGGGCCCAGGGAGCAGTGCTGCTTGGGGACGGTACCTTGCTCATAAATATCTCAGTGGTAACTTAACCGGTCCTGGATTCAAACCTGCAACCTTCTGATCACGGGACAAACACCCTACCGTTACGCCACCAACTGAGCACAACGGATAAGTTCTCTAGATTTCAGTGATGCGTGTCTCATGTATGTGTGTTATTACTATACGAAGTTACTGAAGGGTGCAAATATTCACTGTTTGCAGGCTGAGCTCTCATAAGGATAAAGAACTCCCTTAATTCTCATGCCGTCCCACTTTTCCTCTCTCACCCTCTTTTGGGTTCGTTTTTCCCTTTATTCACTTTCAGCTCTGCGATGCCAATCCGTGGCATGCTAATTGTTTTTAGGCGGGTTTTGGGCAGGGCGGTTTGATGAAGTCAAGGCTGGTGTTGGGCCGTGAGTTGGAGAGCGAACCCTACGCTCACGGTCGCTGCCAGGCTCCTAGACAGGGCTCTTTGTGTTGGCCTGACTCAGTGTGTCTGGATAAGGTCTCAGAGGCACACACAATGCTGCAGTGCCACACACATTCCCCAGAGGCCAAACAAAGCATGATTTCAAAAACAGACTGCAATGCTGCACGACTTATTGTTCTTTATGGGAAACAGTTGCCAGTGTTTTTTTTAAATCTTTTATTTGGGGTTCAAGGGAGGGGTGCAAGTCAGACAGCAATGCTACAAATAAAAAATCTGCAGTTTTAAAGGGACAGTTTAGCAAAAACATTTCTACCTGGAGTAGTTAATCCCTTTAATGCAGGAGTGATGAGACTCAAAACCAAAGGGATGAAGGAGTGAAAAGTGAGAGAGAGTGATCATTGTGAAATCAAACGTGACCTCTGGGAAGCAGTGCTTGGGGCGCTCGCCCCATGATTGGAAGGTCACCGGTTCGAATCCCAGACTGGTAAAGGTACCACTAAGGTACTCATTAGCAAGGTACCATCTCCAAGCAGTGTCTGGGGATAATACCTTGCTCATGAGTACCTTGGTACTTACTAATCAGCATTTGTGATCAGAAGGTCACCTGTTCGAATCCCAGACCAGTAAATGTAAATGTAAGTATGTTTAAGTTAAATAATGTTTTAAATAACTCTTTTTAGCCTGTTTTCTGTTCATGACAATCTTTGAACCCAATTCCTGAGCCTAAAACACTCTCCTTTCATCATGGAGAACTTCAATAAAACACTTTTTATTTTACAAGTCTTCATTCATTTTCAGAAATGTCAAGCAACAAGCAAGTTCCTATTCACTCACTTGAAAACTCTTGTAAACTTACTCTATATCTCAAAGCAAGTTTAACGAGATCCAAACACCACATGGCCTTGGGAAATAATAATACCAGCTCTACGCAAAACACATTTCACCAAATCTGCACAACAGCTAGCTATAAGTCATGTAGCACGTAGATAGCATTCAGGACAGACTGCGCAACATTTTAAAACTTACAAACATTGAGAATACTTTTACTGTATATCAGATTTATTAAGCATGGTTTTAACGGCCAAAGGTCTAAAGTAGCGGCTTAACAAGCCTGGCTGTAAATACACTTTCTAAAGAGTGCTCTCCCCAAACTCAACCCAGCAGCCATCTGCACAAATCACGAATTAGGATCCAGCTAAATGAGAAGCCAAACACGCAGCTCTGTATGATGTCTTTCTGTATGATGTAAAGGCAAGAAATCGATGTGTGTACCAGTACATATCAATGTGTGAGTACTCATTAGAAAACTTGTGGTTATTCATCATCGTGAACACAGCACAGCACAGCACACCACTACCAGATGTGACTTCTGTATTTGACCCAATCTGAGAAGAAGCAGTGCATTACTTTTTGTCAGGACCCAGGGAGCAGTGCTTAGGGACAGTAACTTACTCAAGTGGAACTCAGTGGTAACTTTACCGGTCCGGTACTTGACCAGCAACCCTCCGATCTTGCTAAGTGTTATGTTACTAACTGCCCTGGTGACAGTACCTTACTCATGAGTACCTCAGTAGCACCTTTACGGGTCTGGAACTTGAACCGGTGACCCTCAGATCACGCGGCTGACTCCTTAACCATTATGCTACTAACTAACCTGGTGATGGTACCCTGCTCATGAGTACCCCAGTGGCAACTTTACTGGTCTTTACTGGACTTGAGCCAGCAACCTTCCAATCACAAGGCGCACTCCCTAACCATTATGCTACTAACTAACCTGGTTATGGTATTTTGCTCATGAGTACCTCAGTGGTACCTTTCCTGGTCTGGGACTTGAGCCGGTGACCCTCATATCATGGGGCTAACTCCCTAGCCATTACACTACTAACTGCCCTGGTTAAGGTACTTGCTCACAATTACCTCAGTGGCACCTTTACCAGTCCGGGACTTGAACCAGCGACCCTCAGATCCCCTAGACCACCACCACAAGGGGATGCATGAATTTTGCACGGTGCTATATTAATACCAGTAGGTGGTCATCTGTGTTTAATACTTTATGTGTTCATGACATCTCACGAACACATATATCTCAGATATAAAACCAGTGTGTGTGTGTGTTTGAGAGAAAGAGAACAAACACATCTGCTGCACTTATGTCTTTGCAAAGAAAACAGAAGGAACGGTTGGTAAACAACACAGTAAATGGCAAACTTCCACAAGAAGAATTCATAAGATCTCGCTGCAGAACTTCTTCACATACGAAATAAAAGAAGACAGAAGCATTCCAGTTGTCTGCTGCAAGCGCCTCTTCTCTCACAGATAAACTCACCGAGACCCCTCTGAGTGCTGGTGTTGTTGGGAGGGGGTTATAATGTAGGACAGTCCGCTGTGTGCAATTACGTCTTTCAGAGTTACCGAAACCTTTCAGAGACTTGTTAGATCATTATTTTATGCAAGAGTCTGAGTGCTGGATGTGCAAGATAATGAAGAGGTCCAAAAGGTTTAAGATTTTGAGTTGTTGCTGAGAATATCTGGTGTATGACCAGCTCACTCTAAGGGCATGTGTCCACCAAAACCTCACTTGCAGAGCGCGTTCTCTCCGATTTCTCTCGGCGCTCACTGTTGCTATTTTAACTTGGTGAAAAAATTTATAATATGGGACATTTAAATAGAGCACTTTTACAGTAAAAAACGTTTTTTAAATTGTTGTAAAAAGCATTTAAGCTCTCACAGACAAAATGGCACATAATTTCATAAGGATTTGGACTCAACATTAAAGCATATAGTTTAGGGAACTGTGGTTTATGCATATAGCTGATTAATCATTTTAAAATAATTTTAATAATAAAGCGGGGGTGATTGGTTGCCGGTTTGAATCCCAGACTGGTAAAGGTACCGTCCCCAAGCACTGCTTTCCAGGTGCTGTTAGAGCTGACGAATTGTGAAGGAGCAGTGGGCAGCGCCCGGGGAACAGTGCTTGGTGATGGTATCTTGCTCATTAGTACCTCAGTGGTAACTTTACAGGTTGCGAGATTCAAACCGGCGACCTTCTGATCACAGGGCGAATGCCCAATCATTACGCCACCAAAATATCATTGTATTGCAACATACTAGTAAAGCTTGACTATCATTGTGAATGTGAGATTTCTAAAACCTCTGTTCAGCCCCTGATCAAGGCCCTTAAACCCCAAGCTGCTCCTGAGCGCTCCCTGTAATTAAGTAATTGAGGAGTTGGCCCCAAGATTGGAAAGTCACTGGTTCAAGTCCCAGACCAATAAAGGTACCACTGAGGTCCAAAACATTATTCCTGGGCAGTGCCAAAAAGGTGCCGACTGCTCCTTCACGGATGGGTCAAAATTCTGCTTTGGTGCACTGTGTTGTGCTGTGTTCACAATGACAAATAATCACTCACTTAAACAACAAAACCAAGGACCGAGGGTTTGATTTTTTTTTTCCATCTGCTTGCCGATGTAGACAGTCATCCGTACAGCACACAAAGTTTGTTTTCTCCTCACTAACAGAAGTCACCCTCAAGTAATATCCCTAATCATCTGTTTCCTTTTCAACATTTGAGGCATAATTGGAGGCATGTGAGATTTTGCTGTCGTAAAAACCTGTGGCTAGCTCAGATCAGTCATGTGGGGGAGAAAAGTGCTCACTTAAGCCTCACATCGAATTTGGTGGCTTTGTGAATATGGCGGCCGTGCAATAAAGCGCCTAAATTTGAGCTCCATGTTAGTATGATTCTTTAACAATGAAATAAAATGAAGGGAACAAAACCACTATTATCTTTATTAACCATTAATCATTTAGTTATTTTTGAAGGTAAATGTGAGGCGTTTTTATCACACACGTTTCCTGTGTCTTCTAAAAGCAACAAGGAAGTGAGTTCACTGACGTATGGCTCAACATTTTGTGGGATATGACAATGAATGGTCAAAAATTGTGAAAAAATTGTGGTAATTGGTAAAAATTGCATGGTAGTAATGTATTCATGGGAATTGGCTGAAGTTGCGTTATTAGTTGCGATTGCAATATCGTGAAATCCTGGAGGGTCTGAGGTCGTATGTTTTAGAGTTGGAACAAAGTTTCTAGCCCAAAAACTGTAGGAGGAGCAGCGGTCAGAAAAAGTGTGTGGAATAAAAATCAGATAACACTGTGTGATGCTCACGACAATCACATCATTTATATTTAAACAGTGGTTCATGCATTCAGCTGCATAAACCTGCCAAATCATATATAACTTCTGGAAGAAGCCAACCCACGTTCACAGCCAATATTAGAAATCTCCAAGTTCACTGAAGCATTTTATTTTGTGGTGCTTATAAATGAGCAACTCCCATCATACATTCTGTGCTTGACAAGGTCTGGATGGAGTCTATTTTCTACTTTTCCACAAAAGCATTAAGGAGCCAGCAATTCATATTGACAAAGATCTTCGTGTTGTGTGTATCAACGTGTGAGTGTACAAGTGTGTGTGAAGTGAGCTTGATGATGGGGTCTCTGAGGGGTCTTTGTTCAGATTGCATGGGTAATTCATCGTGTATGAGAAGAGTAAGTGTTTGGGAGCTCGGCAGGTTTTTGAATATTGCTCATCCATCCTCGGAATTAGATAAGTGATGTTTTTCTTTTTTTACTCTCCCTGTAAACAATTGCTTTTGCCTTTATCTGCAGCGTCAGATTCGCTCTGGGTGTTCTCCAATCATTACTGGTGTGTGCTTGGACTCACTGAATAATCAGCTTCCTGGGAGATTTATTCATGTTCGGATGAAGAAAGAAAAGAAATTAAACGGAAATAAAGTATCAAATGATGGATATTGGGCGGCACGGTGGCACAGTGCTTAGCACTGCTTTCTTACAGCTAGAAGGTCTTAGGTTCCAGTGCCGGGTCGGCCGTAGGGCCTTTCTGTGTTTGCATGCTCGATAAAGCAAGAGAGAGAGAGAAAAAGAAAGTAAAAGCAGGCGGCAACTCGGTGGGAAATGATGTGGTGATTGCGGTGCAGAGAGAAGCTCAGCTCCAGCAAATTCCCTTCAGTTGAGTTGAGTTATTTCTACAGCGCTCTTTACAGCTCTGTAATATCTGTTGTACGATGTGTTGAGGATAGAGGTGATCATCATGTATAACGATGGTAATGAACAGTGCAGCTTTATGTATCATGTGGCTACATAACGCTTGGACATGGAGTCCAGTCAGCTTTGCCCTAAAATGATGGTTTTGTCCTTCACAAGGGAACTTTATACTTTTACACTTTAAGTATGTTTTAGAGCCTGTACTTTACACTTTAACTTGAGTAAAGAAGACAAGTCGATACTCTTTTTAAACACATGTATCTACACTTTTACTTGAGTGAAGAATGCCTGTACTTTTCACACTTCTGTGCCTGACATACTTTTGTCATTGGGATTTTTAGCGCTGATTGGATTCGATTATATTCATGTGTGAAAAGGGCTTGAATCTTTACAGATTTGGAGGCCAGTCTTTAAACTCCATGTCTGAAGGTACAGCAAAGACCCAGATTGTCCAATTGATCTGTTCTGTCACAATTTGTGATCTCTTCGGGTCATCTCTTTGTTTCCCCGGCGCCTCCTTTCTCATGGAACATTAGTCCTGTTCAGAGGGGGGTCTTGTGCTGGCTTGACTGATCTGGTCGATTTCATCTGTGTTTTGTTTGAGTGACACACCACGGCTGCCAAAATAAAGTCTTCAAAATGGTTATTGATGATCCTTTTTGTGTGCCGTCTTTGTGTCTAATCTGTATGGAAGGAGAAAGTCTTTCATTCTGTCATGAGTTCTAGGTTCAGATTTGGCTCTCAAATAGCCTGGGCCTTTCTCATCTCCTGCTGAGATATAGATGTGTGGAAACAAGACAACGCCAATGTTTGTTTCCCAATTTATTATGGAGAGTCCAGTTTTTGTCTGAAAAGTGTGTTATTTGATAACAGAAACTAATGAAGAGAGTAAGTGACTATTTGTCAACGTTCAAGATGCCACTGCAAGTTCCAGATGACAGGACCTCTGTAATGTTCTCTTTTTCCCAGGACAACCTGAGAATTTTGGGATGGTGTACGATGACAGGCCAGTAAGGTGTTTTTTGTCCATGATGGCCCCTGCTGGACATCAAAGGGAATTACATATATAAAAAAGGCACTGAAGTCTCACTTGATGCCTTAAATGACTATGTAAAGGAGTAAAAGGCAATTTGTCAATGGTCTTCTCTCTAATTTCTGATAAGCACCATGCAAACATAATGGAAATTAAAGTCTCACACTTGAGATTACAAATGTCACCTTTGAAGCAGTGGTAGTGTAACTATTAGGGAGTTGACCCCACAATCGGATGGTCATCGGTTCAAGGACTGGTAAAAATGGTGGTCTCTGGACCAAGAGCTTGTGGGTTTAGATGAGTATCCTAATACTACTGTAGACTCACCATTCCATCATCCCATCAAGTAAAGTTTATTTATCATTAAAGAAAGTTTAGTTTGTGCTAAACTTCCTGGAACAGTCGCAACCTCACAATACAACAACCGTAACAATCTCACTGCACATTCAATCCTCTATAAATAAACAGTTTTCTTCCTAACTACAAATGGAATTGTTTAAATGGAAGTTTAGATGAGTCAAATTAGCCTGTGTGCTCCAGATACCACAAACCTCCCTGGAAAATGATCCAAAAGATTCCCTCATAAAGTTCCGCTCTTCATATGCAGATGTTCTCATAGAAGTCGTTAAAGAGCGAGTGTGTGGCCTCTGTGTGGGGATTTGTTGTGGGAGGGAGTCAGATCCAAAGGAACCTCATGATCCTTTGTTTTTGTCCTTAATAGAGATTTCCATTAAAAATTGGTGGTGGAAAAAAAAATCCTTTTTAGTTCCGACGATGCTTTGCTTTTGCGCAAATTAGCTTTTGAAAGAATAACTTTTGGAAACTGAGCTCTTCCAGACGACAGATCCGGGCAAGGATTTAACAGAGCTGCGCTGGATTTTTAAGTTTTAAATGGGTGTTAGTCCAACTTCAGGCAGTTTCTGTTTTATAGACTCCTTTGATGCTACAACACAGACTTGAGGTTCCTGATACAATCAGTGCAAAACTTTTGCCAAAGTTTGCAGACAAGTTTGCAGAACTGCCTTCCAGTGTTGGAGGGCTTGTCTGCAAGCATGGCAGTCCATGCTCTCTGCCTGTTGTGAGCACAGGCTGCAATCTCATGAGGTTACGTTGGTGTCTCTCATGAAGGACACGTTGCTTTACTGAAAGGAAGCTTCTGCTTGAAGCCTCAGGCCACATTTACACACGGCTGGGTATTTACCGAAAGGCTATTTCCCCCCTCTCCGTTTTCAATAATATCCTTGTTCACACCAGATTGTTTTCCAAAAGTGTTTATTTACACAAATCCGCATAAATATGCCATCAAGAGCTACCATGAGCATGCCCAACCTATAGGCGGCAGTGTATCGAGAAGCATAAAGCCATGTTAGCCAATCACAATCCTGAGAAAAACAAAACATATTACACAACTTCCTGTTCCTTCCTAGTGTAAACATGGTGCGAGGTTTGTGTCGAGAGATAGCAAAACCATTTGCAGATATGTAAAAATGAGCACCAGCTTTACAGCACCCATCACAATCACCCAAACAAACTGTATTACAAATGTCACACACCTGACGCTAATGCATTTTCTGTCGTGCACTGTGACGTTTGAACGTTTGCTAGCATATCGATTAGGGAGTTGGCCCCATGATCAGAAGGTCACCAGTTCAAGTACTGGACTGAAAAAGGTTCCACTGAGGTACTCATGAGCAAGGTATAGTCTACAAGCACTGCTTCCTGAGTGCTGCCAAAGATGTTGCCCACTGCTCCTTCATGGATGGGTCAAATACAGAGGTCACATTTGGTTGTGGTGTAATGTTTCTTGAAATGTTTCTTTAATGAAAGCTGTGTAAGATCTTAGGAATGAACACATTTCACTGTGTTGTTCTCAAATAACTGTGTATGTGTCAAATAAAGAATCTTGAATTAGGTTTTGTTTTGTCTTGAGCAATTCCACCTTCCTGCAGTCCTTCCCCACGTCTGGTGTTTCTTGGCTGCATTTTTGGTCTCTTTGTGTGAGTTTTCCAGCAGGTGTTCAGTCCACCAGGAGCACTATGACCTCAGTTTCCTCTGAGAAAAGTAGTCTTCTCACGCTGCGTAGCTTTTGAGTTCCGTTTTTAAAAATAAACACACACCTCATCCTAGCGTCAAAGTTAATGCAGCATTTTTCATAAAAATCCCAACATGTAGGCTGACATTAGCGTCTCAAGTTGCCCTAAAATTAGACCCCGAACGTTTTCTTTGGCCCAGATTAAGCCAGGTTTGGCTCTTTACTAGTTCCAGTTGAAAATGTCAGGGGAAAAAACAAGCCCAGTAAGGCTGTAATTATCCTGCGGTGAGGCCAAGGACACAGCCGAGCCCCGGATAATCACTGTCATTTCCCTCTTCAGACATTAACTGGCAAGCGTAAACGCTGCGATTGCGAGGCTGATGACTTTACGTGAGCGCTTATGGCGTTATTTTTGGGCTCAATCTTGTATCTGTACATGCTCAACTTTGCTTTTAAACTCACTGCATTGTAAAGGTTAGAACCGCGTAGAGTTGTGTCAACTCCATTTATTCCAATAGAGCGTTTTCAAGCAGAACAGCAAATCACAGAGCCTCTTGTTAGTTCCCGAAAGTTAGCAAAGCCAGTTAAGGGTCTTGTTCTGGTTTTAGATTTTAAAGGGGCAGGTTAAGCTTGAAGGAACAGATATGATGCATTTTAAAATGATTAACTTTGTGGGAAAGTAAAACTTGGTTTTACTTTCCCACAATGACACAGG